>APFE031728115.1:0-14597 GCA_000404065.3 Pinus taeda | reverse complement strand
GTCGGAGCCACTACACCAAACGGAAAAGGAGCTGCACTAAGGTCCGGACCGGGTGGTTTCCCCCAATGTTGGTGTAACGATTTTCGAGGCATTAACATTTTTGGCGCTAGAAGGAGGGCCTTAACTATGAATGGCAAGTAAATCAAACATCACAAGCCATTCCAAGAGTAATTCTCCCTCCAAATCTCCTATTCATTCTCAATCGCGTGCTGGTTCTCCAACGCGTGATCAAGAAGAACAGGAGTCAACAACCACTGCTCATACCCCTCGACCCTCAGAACAATTGAGTCTTGAATCTCCTGAAGTCCAGTCTCTTATTCAACAACTTCAGACATTCTCGATCTCACCACAAAGATCTGAGATATCTCAAAGCAGTTCGACTTCGCAGTTTAATCTATCCCATCCACTCACTAGACTACAAAGTGGTAAACTTGGTATCGAACCCATCGAGTTCCCCTTGCCTGAAAGGAAAAGGGCCAGGAAGCACACTAAGCAGTCTAATAGTGAGGAATTTTCTTCCACCTCCTCCATTTCATCTTCTCATCTGCAAAGTCGACCATCCACTCCTCCATTGCATATTGTTGTTCATCAGGGAACACAAGCCTCAACATCTCAATCGGCTCACCTGTTGGTATCATCTTCTCCCCATTCATCTGGAACCTCAATAATAGTATCAAATCCCGGTACTATTATAATGGCAGATCCATGGACGAGGCCGGGCGCGGTCAATATGCCTGCACCGTTACATCCTTTACCCGATGCACCCGAAAAATGGCTCCCTAAGTTTAACCCAGATGATGGAACTCAGGCCGAAGAACATATTAATAATTTCATGCTATCGGTCAACCTAAAGGGGGTAGCCCACGAAGATGTTGTTGTCAGACTCTTCCCTTATACTTTACAAGGATCGGCTGGATCTTGGTATTTTTCTCTACCATCTGGATCCATTACCAACTGGAATACGTGCCAAGAGCAGTTTTTGACTAAGTATGGAGATGACAGATCTTTAGCAACCTTAATAAATGATCTCTCCAACTTAAGAATAGAACATAGGGAACCTATCAAGGAATTCAATGCTCGTTTTAATAAACTCCTTAATAAAATCCCTACCGCTTCCAAACCCAGTGAGCAAATACGTAGCGAATGGTATATCACCGCCCTACCTGCTAATATAGCTATTTTCGTAGATCGGGCTGGGAAACCTACCTTAGCTGAAAACATGAAAGAATCACTAGATGTTGAGAAGCGTATCAACTCTTTAGAAAAAAAAGCTGCCTTGGAAGAAAGAAAAGCCAAAAAAGTTTCCTTTAAAGAAGACTCAAAGAAGAAAAGTTCTAAAGACCCATATGATATGGAGGGACTTCAGAAGGTCCTGAAAACACTGTCCAATGAAATGATTGACATTAAAAAACAGGTGGCTGAGACATCAAATAAAAGACCTTTTAGGACTTACAAGAAAACAGAATCAAAACCACCTAATGTCATATCAAACGCTGACTCCGACCAGGAAGAAGAAGAAGAAGAAGAGACAACTCCACCATCCTACGATGAAGAAGAAGTCGCTGAGTGTCATGGAATGTGGGATTTCATACTCCCTGATCCTGATACAGATAACGAAGAAGAAGCCTTTCCGGTCACCACCAGGAGTAAAAGTGTTCCTGATCCTGTTCAGGTAACTTCAAAGAAAAGAAATGCAGGGGCTACTGCAACAAAAGAAAAAATACTTCCAAAGAAACCACCTGTAGCAGTCTCTCAAAATCAGCCCTCAACTTCCCCATCAACTTCTAAAACGTTAGTGGTGACTGATTCCATGGAATACAATATTGTTGATGACATGAAAAAGACCAAAGCTAACATAACTATGTTTGAGCTTAGTAAACTGAAACATCAGCAAAAGTTACTCCTCAAAGAATTAAATGCTGTCCCTTCAACTCCTCTCCCTAGTTCAAAAGCCGCAAATGATTCAGGGCAGTCACCTCCAGGCATGGTTGAAGCCACAGACTCCATCTTAATTGGTGACAAGTCAAGTTCTCATACTCCACCATTTCTCCTAACCTATGAAATTTATAATAAGAATCTGCATAACTGTTTAATTGATTCAGGAGCGTCTTCTAACATAATGCCAGCTTCAGTTTGTTCCAAACTGAACATTGAACCTCAGAAGTCCTCTATCCATATTGTCCAATTAGACAGAACCAAGGTACAGGTCATTGGTGAGATTAACTCCGTGACCATCAGATTGTCAGCTGATCCAAGAGTAGTTCAAAGAATTGATATCCTTATAGCCGATATACCTGAATTTTACGGTTTGATTTTGAGTAGAGACTGGTCTGAAAAATTGCATGGATACATCTCCACTGATTGGTCACACATGTGGCTCCCCTATAAAGGAAAGCCAAATCAGATAAAGATAGACCGAGAAAAACATATGATCCATACAGTCACCGATTTCGAACAAGAGAATCACCCTGTAGCTTTCAACAATAATATTTTGGGCAATTATTCATCCGAGTCATTCTTTGGCAACTTTGTTGCCCAACCCTCCCCTTTCTCAATTAATCATTTCACATCTCAGATCGAAAATTTTTCACAAACACATATGTCTAGATGTTTTAATGAAAAAGAGAAGATTGTAAATACTGCTGTTAATACACCTTTATTTTGGTCTTTATACTTTGATGGCTCTAAGTCTAATGAAGGCTCAGGAGCAGGTTGCATTTTGGTTAATCCAAATGGAGAAAGAACGATGCTATCTTGCAGGTTAGAATTTGAATGCACAAATAACACGGCTGAATATGAAGCCCTGGTTCAGGGTTTATATAAGGCAATCGGTCTTAAAGTGCAATACTTAAAGGTTTTTGGTGATTCAGAAATCATCGTTAAGCAGGTTAGAAACGCAATTCATTGCCTTTCAAACCATCTAAAGCATTACCAATCACTTGTGCAAGACCTCACTTCACATTTTCTAGCATTCAATATTTCTTCTATCCCTAGATCCCAGAATTCGGCTGCTGATTTACTGGCCAATGTAGCCTCAAAGCTCCTGCCTTCAGAAGACTACAGCCCTGATAGATTTTCTGTAGAATTAATCTTCAGACCTTCGATCCCTGACAATGTTACCAATTGGAGAGTTTTTAATCACGACAATGATATTCTGCACTTCTTGACTTCTGAAAAGTCCTATGATAATCAGATCATTGAAGAAGATGAACACGATTCCCAAATTAAAGAGGCATCCCAAGAAAATGCAATTCCCAAGCCAGTAGTAAAACTTGAAGATCTTTATGATATCAAAGACAGGTTTAAACCTGTAACCAACACAAAAATCCAAAGTTCTACCCTAAGGTTTGAATTAATAAATTTGGGTACTGATCAAATTCCTCAGAATATAAATTTAGGACTAGGACTATCTACACAAGAGAAGGAAGCATTTGTCAAACTATTGAAGAAGAATAAACACGTCTTTGCTTGGAAATATGATGACCTAAAAACTTATGACACGTCCATCATCCAGCATACAATTCCAATGCTTCCGGATCAAAAACCAATACAACAGAAGCTAAGGAAAATTCATCCCAATTTGGAAAGTCAGATTAAGTCGGAACTTAACAAACTCCTCAAAGCCAAAATTATTTTTCCAGTCCGACATTCTAATTGGGTTTCTAATATGGTGCCTGTCAGGAAAAAGAATGGCGACATTCGAATTTGTATAGATTTCCGAAATCTGAACAGGGCAAGTTTAAAAGACAATTTTCCATTGCCAACTATGGAACAAATACTCCAATCTGTGGCAGGATCTGAATTGATATCTTTTCTTGATGGTTTCTCAGGATATAACCAGGTTTTGGTTCATCCTGATGACCAACTTAAAACAACATTTAGAACAAAATGGGGAACGTATGCATATCAAAAGATGCCTTTTGGGCTTATAAATGCAGGAGCAACTTTCCAAAGAGCTATGGACACTGCTTTTAGGGGATTAATTAATAGATCAGTAGTCATCTATTTAGATGACATAGCTGTGTTTTCTAAAAAGAGATCCAATCATTTACAAGACTTAGATCAAATCCTTCAGAGGTGTAAAAGGTATGGAATTTCTCTGAACCCTAAAAAGTCATTCTTCGCTCTAGATCAAGGCAAACTCCTGGGTTTTATTGTATCTCGGGATGGCATCTATATTGATCCTGATCGGATCAAAGAAATTTCGGATATTCCATTCCCTCATAACAAAAAATCAATGCAGTCATTCCTCGGTCAGATAAATTTTGTTAAAAGATTTGTTCCTGATTTTTCTCATATCATTTCACCTCTCCAATCAATGATTAAGAAGAATGCAGTTTTTAAATGGGGATTAATAGAAAAGGAAGCTTTTGATCAGATAAAACAATCTATCATCAATGCCCCATCCTTGATTACTCCAAACTTCTCTAATCCTTTCACATTGTACACTATCGCGTCCAATACCTCATATGCAGCAGTACTTACCCAATTGAACGATCACAACTTGGAAGCACCTATCTCTTTTTTTAGTTCCAATCTTCAAGGTGCTGAATTAAATTATTCGGATGTCGAAAAACAAGCATTCGCTGTGTTCAAAGCAGTTAAACATTATAGACCATTCCTCCTAAAAACCCATACAAAAGTAATAGTTCCTTTTTCAGCTGTTAGGCAACTACTAATGCAAAGGGAACTAGGTGAAAAAAGGGCTAACTGGGTCACTGCACTTCAAGAGTATGATTTAGACATCAGGCCAGCGAAAATTGTTAGAGGCCAAGGTTTTTGCAGGGTATTAGCTGGAGCTTCCAACATACCTGAATCGAGCGACGCAGATCCAACTAAAGAAATCAATCAGATAAGTGTCACCGACTCAGAATCTCAATACACAGATTTGATATTTTATTTAAAAAATGGATATGCTCCTCCTCATTTATCTTACAAAAGCAAAAGGGCCATCAGATTAAAAGCAAAGAGTTTTTCACTTATTGATGATGTACTTTTCAAAAGGAATTATGATTCTATTCTGCTACGATGCCTTGAAAAAACTGAAGCCCAAAAGGTGTTGCAGGAATTACATGATGGACCAGCAGGAGGACATTTTGGAGCTGACACTACAGCTCACAAGATCATTCATGCTGGATACTATTGGCCGACCCTTTTCAGAGATACCCATGAGTATGTGAGAAAATGCTTAAATTGTCAAACTGCTGGAGGAAGGCAACGAAGATCAGCTTTCCCTCTGCAACCAGTCAACATTGAACAGCCATTCGATCAATGGGGACAGGACATCATCGGAGAAATCAATCCACCTTCTTCAAAGCAGCATAAGTACATTCTCACTGCTACTGATTACTTCACTAAATGGGTAGAAGCGATTCCTTTAAAAACAGCAAATTCTGAGGCAATCATAGAATTCATCGATCAATTCATTATTACCAGGTTTGGTGTTTCTACTGCCCTTGTATTTGATAATGCTTCCTATTTTTCGGGCAACTCTATGATTGATTTCGCTGTTAAAAGAGGATTCAAATTAAAATATTCAGCTAATTACTACCCTCAAGGTAACGGTTTGGCAGAATCTACTAATAAAAATCTGATCAAAATTATTAAACGAACAATTGAGCAAAATCATAGGAATTGGCATAAAGCATTAATCTTCGCATTATGGGCTGATAGGATAACTCAAAAGGCTTCCATAGGAACTTCCCCATTCAATCTTGTATATGGCAAAGAAGCAATGTTACCTACAAATCTTGTTCTACCCTCTCTAGCCCTAGTGCAATTCATTGACCAAAAGCCTTCCTCCTCTATTCAGCTCAGACATGATCAAATTTTAAAACTTGAAGAAGAAAGAGAAAAGGCAAGCGATACCCATACTAAGCATCAGCAAATCATCAAAACAGCGTTTGACTCAGCTTCATCAGGGTCTAAACATTTCCAAGTTGGTGATTTAGTTCTGAAATGGGATAAAGCCCATGAAGACAAAGGTAAACACACCAAGTTCCAAAAATTGTGGCTTGGACCATTTCAGATTTGTGAGAAAATAGGCCATTCAACCTTTCTATTGCAAGACTTAACAGGTGTGAGGGAATCTCTCCTTGTAAATGGCCTAATCCTTAAAAAATTCTTTAATTGAGGAGGTAACCCCTTCTCCGTGTTATTTTTCGTAGGTGTTTTTCCGTTTTAGCTTATAGATTTTAGCAAATAAAGTTGAAAGGCATATTTCATTGGTCCTTTACTATGTCTAAACTAGTTTTCTTATAGAATTATCATCGGTACTTGCTTTTAAGCAATAGAATTTTCAACCAAAAAGAATACTGTTTGGGAAATTAGATGTCTTTTATATCCAGAAATTGCAGATTGACTTTGATTACTTCCTTTTTAAGAACATAAAAATAATGGATGATTATTTCTGTTTTCAAATTCACCCCAAATGGTTATTAATATCAGGAATAAAAGCTAATTCGACATCAGCATCTTTAACTCCCAACTTGTCATCCATTAATTCTTAAGGAAATGATTGTCCACCCCATCCAATGAAGGTGATGATTTTTCAGGGTGTAATTCTAAAATATAAAGATATTAAAGATAAGAGGTCTTACCATAAGCCTGCTTACCACGATCATAGGAAAATAGCTTAGCTGACATTACCAAATACTGTCTACCAAAACAGGGTAATGGCTTGAAATTTCAAGACAAGAAGTCTCATTACGAGCTGGCTTGTTCAGTTAAACTACTACCAGTGAGTGGCATTGTCAACAGCTGGCCACCAAACCAGGACAATGGCTTTTTATCTTCATACAAGACTTAAAAGATAAAAGAAATGAACAAAATATGAAAACATGTTTTGAATTCACTCTGATAATTATAATCTTGATTAAGTGGGACAATGGACAATCAGATGGTTAAAAGGTATCCCTGTCGAGACTATAGATGTTTGCTGGAAGCAGAGGCTCTACCTATGACAAGCGAGTATATTATAAAAGCCGATTTGGAAAAAGCTCCTATTTCTCTTATTTATAATCCAAGCAAGGCCTATTTGAAATCTTAAATGTGTCAATTCTTAAGTGTGTTCAAAAGAAGAAAAAAATCAAAGTTACTTCTGTAATACTCCGGATATATAGATAACTAGTTATACCAAGATTTTTCTTATGGATGAAATTCTGTTCCAAAATTTTAAGTACTTTTGACTTTTCCAGAGATAACTGGTTCTCCCAGTGAATCGCCAATTGTTGTGCCTTGCAAAAAACAACCCCCCATTTCATAGATAGTTTTTTCAAAAAACATTAGAATGGGTCCCTCTTAGGAAATAAAATTGATATCAAAAGCTTTATTTCATTTTTAAAGAAAAAATATAAGGCGCAAATAAAGTTATGCGATAAAGCCATCAGCGATATCGCAATCGGCAATCGGCGAAACTCTTGTGCACCCTTAAAACACCACATGGTAAATCCCCGATGCGATAAAGCCATCAGCGATATCGCAATCGGCCATCGGCGAAACCCTTGTATCACTTTTAACGCGCATATGGTTTTCCGCCGATGCGATAAAGCCATCGGCGATATCGCAATCGGCCCCACTCCCTTTTAAACACATATGCGCTATGTTCCTTGCCGATGCGATATCGCAATCGGCAATCGGCAATCCTCTTGTACCATTTTTAACGCTCATATGGTTTTCTGCCGATGCGATATCGCAATCGGCGATAAGTGATATCCAAACCCATTGTTGAAGCCTTTCGCGCCCCTCTTTCCTTGCGATGCGGTAAAGCACATTTTTCGATAAAAAAGCCAGTTAAGTGATTGGAAGGCCAATTTATTGATAATTAAAGCATAATCACTCATACCCGGCCGCCCATACGTCCTCTCCTCGCCTTAAGAGATTTACGAATCAAATTCAGAGTAATGGGCATTTATAAAGGTGGCAGACCTTATACGGTTACATAATGAATCCCTGCCCTTGGATTTGCTTAAAGATTGCCTCCGCGCCATTCAATAAAAGCCAGATATATTAACGCTAATCTTTTACATTCGAATATCATCTTTGAGTCTCTCTATTATCTCTGTGTTATGCCAAGTCTTACTCTCTGTTGCAGGATAGATTTCTACCAGAGAACTCAAAACATGATGGGGAAAAAGTCCAAGAAGGCCGCCAATGTTCCAAATGCACCAGCCACAGGACAATCAACGCCAAGTAGTAAGAAAGGTTTAATATCCGACACTACATGCGCAGGCCTAGCAAAGACCACATGGCAAGGAACCTACGACTTAATAGAAGCCGAAAAACCAGCACAAGCAGTAGACGAAGCCACTGCGGATTCATCTGATAAGTCAGAAAACTGTATTAAAGATTTGGCCGACTCATTCCTCCACAGAATTGCAGCTAGAGAACAAATGCTCCCTTATACTTACGTGGTGAAATGGGCGATTGAAGAAATCCCCTTCAATGATAGAACTTTCGTCACAAAGGATGGGAGAGTTTTTGGGTCATTCAAGCCTGAAGATCTGAGACAAATGTACCATTTGCCGGCGCCAGAACAAGTATATAACAGCGACTTTCTAAAAAAATTTGCAAGTGAGCACGCGATCGAATCTGAACCTATCAAGGAATGGAGGGGGAACCCAGCTAAACACAAACATGAATCCTCCGGTAAGTACTCAGTCGACTCTCTGTGTTCTCCTTACTGTTATGCCGGCATAATGATGTGTAGATTGTGGGGTTTACATGATTCCGCTGTTTTCACCATTGAAATGGTTCCTCTCATGGAAGCGGCAGTAAACAGTGTTATTATGGATTGGGCCACTATTCTGTCAGACAAACTGGCAACAGCAGTTATCAATTATAGGAATAATTCTAGAGTCAGTGAAAGAATAATTCCTCCTTTTTACTACAGTGCATACATCTTGGACACTTTGTGTTTTAATTCTGAATTCCCCATTCTTGGTTGGAGGTGGACCGTGCAGGACCCCTCGCCCATTCACATTTATCATCGTAAAATGTGGAAGCCCTATTATAAAAACCATATGTACCAAATTTGCAATGATTTCATGGTCCCTGTATATTACGCAATTTTTGACAAACCTATCCCCAAGATTTCCTACCTTGCTTCTTTTGATTTGCCTGCGGTAGGTAGTTGGTTCGGAGAAGAACATTTCACTTATATTAGGGTTTTCGGAAGTCAAGCAAACCCTCATGTCCTTCCTTTATATGTCCCCGATAAACTGTTAGCAAGGGAGATTGCTTACCAAATAACCGCAGAAAGCACCACTCAGATCCTTAAAAAGGAGAAGAAAAGGGGTTGGCCTACTTTCCCCTTTAGATGTGGGGTTTTCACACTGAATGATCTAAAGCATGCAGAGAAAGAAGCTTCAAAGATCCAAGTCCTAAATTTTGCTACCCTGCCCAATCGGCTATATGATCCAAAGAAAACAGCTTATGCTGCTTTAGAGCATGCTAAGTTAGCACTATTTAATCACAAAGATGATATGTTTGATGACATGTTCAAATCAGCCGAATCAATTTTTCAAGTCATGCAACTCGCCAAGAGACAATACAATGATGAAGGATTAATTGAGTTTAATAAACTCAGAGAATAGAGGTTGCAAACTCTGCCTTTGGATTTGTTAATGACTGACCAAGCAGCATCATCAAGTGGCCCTAGCAAACAACAGACTAAGAAGCCTCCCGCTACAATACAAACCGGTAATAAAGAGCAGGAGGAACAACAAAGGAAGCAGCGAGAGGAGAAGATAAAACGGGATCAACAAGAACGTTTGAGGAAGGAGAAGGAAGACAAGAAGTGCCAAGAGCAGTCAGAAAAGAAGCAAAATGAAAAAGAGCAGGCAGAAAGGAAACAGGCAGAGAAACAACGAGAAGAACAAGAGCAGAGAGAAAAAGAAAAGCAAGAACAAATGCTTAAAGAATCCCAGTCTAAAAGCACCACCGATATCAATAAAAGTATTGTCACAAATCCTCAATTGCAGAAGGAATGGCAACATTTCACTACCATCATCGGTGGAAATAAAGACTCACAGGGCACAGATACTCCTAAAAGCAGCACTGAACAAGGCAAAACCTTATCTCAGGGTTTAAGTATAACCAGCGCTACACCAAAGTCAAAAGAGGTGGAAATTATTCCAAAAAACCCTAGTGAACAAATTATGCTACAGGTGGAAGATATTCCCCCTTTAAGTGTCTTCTACAGCCCAAAATATAAAGCCGTAGTAAAACGATCGAGGAAAAGACAAAGGCCTGATCAACCTTCTATTTTTCCCGAGTCAACTATTATGGGCAATGTAGTATGGAAGCAGAAACAAGACCCCTCCGATGATTTAACCAAACTCTCACAGTATGCTGGAGCTTATTCCGCTGCTACTATAGACAAAGCATCCGAGGTAAGTCTTCTACTTAAAACAAGGGAGCAAGAAATTTCCGTCTTACAAGAAGAGTTGGCAGCAGCGAAGCAAAAGGTGATACAAACCGAGGCACAGTTAGAGCAACAACAACAAATGAATGAGCAATTGACAAAACAATGGGAAGAGGAAAAACAGAGTATTAATCAGTCGGCAGTCCACAGACAAAATGAATTACAAAAAGCTCTAGAACAATTAAAGGAAGTAAATGAGCAGTTATTGAAAAGTAAGAATGAACAGATCGCCCAGATTACAGCACAACTGGATAACTTCAGAGGAAATTCACAGGTAATAGAATTCAGAAAAGAAGCAACAATAGTTAACAATGTGCTTATATCGCAAGCCAAGATATTGGCTCAATACCTTGCTCAAGCAGAACCACTTTGTGAATTAGCCACGATTGTAAGCGATCGAGTAGAAAAGGCAAGAGATGAGTTGAACCAAGCCGATGAAATCATCACAGCGCACCTTGAATGGCAAGATTCAAAGGAAGGAAAAAGTTCTAATTTGCCGAAAATACTCGAAGTTCATAAAAACATACTATTCATAGAGTGGCATACACAGGTAATGAAAGCAGAAAGGGCAGCTTCAAGGAGCACATTGACTTCTAACAATCTGATTGATCTGGTCAATGATACGCTTTACCTATCAAACATTGTTACCCAGTGTACACCTGGAAAGATAGTTACAGCTCATACATTGGAACAACTATCTTACCCAGAGTTAGAAAAAACAGGAAAACTAATCGCCGGGGTTAACAGCCTAAGTATAGAAACATATTGGCACTTCCTCATTAAACCTTATGAACAACGAGCTGCCATTAAATGTTTAACCGATGCTGTTCAGTACATGATCCCTGAAATCCAAGATGCCACATTTGCCGCCCAGCTCTGCTCACGAACAAACAAACCGCCAGAGATTCAGCCGATGCTCGACATTCATCACCTAAGGTCTAAAGATAAGCAGCCGACAGAATGAGTCACCATCCAGCTCCTTAATCTGCCAGAGAAAATAGCAACAAAGAAGTAATTGATATCAGAATAATTAGCATTTTTGTTTTATAGATATTTTAGATTAGTTTAGTATTTATAGACCCTTTCATGCATTTAGAAAGGGTCGTAAAATTTTGTATAAGACTTAACAGACTGAAGTTTGTACTATTGTGCTTCAGCCTCTATTCTTTTATGAAACTCGACCAGCTGCTTTTATTTAAGTGAAGATAGTTTCTTAATTCAATTGTGCACTACTGTCGTTGATTTGAGGAATGTTGATGCATCTAAGTGAAAGCCATACGTAGCGATTTATATCGGGAGTGATTGACTATTTAACTGGTATTTCTATCTTTTGTTTAGATTCATTCTTGAAACATTATCTCGCTGTGTATTTACTCTTGCTACTGTTAATTGTATGCATGTATAATGACAGGAAATCCTACTCATACCACTATTGGATGTTTAGATAATATGCCTTATTATTCATCATGTATGCATTAATAGTATGAATGTTTGAAGTTTAGTAGTATTATTTTGATTGCCGTGCTTAACTATTTAGGTGCAGCCATTTGAAATGATTTAATTTCTATGTCCATATAAATGCAGTCATCTATATAATTGTATCGTTTGGATATAGAACATCAAAAGCTACGCTTTAGATGTTCAAATAGATTCCCGGGATAGTTTTATTGCATTTCTGTCAATAGTTTAGATATTCATTCACCGTTTACTGTTTCCAACAAAGTATTCATTCATCCCATTCATCTATTGCTGGGAAACTGGTCCCATTATCCCCAGTCGGAGCCACTACACCAAACGGAAAAGGAGCTGCACTAAGGTCTGGACCGGGTGGTTTCCCCCAATGTTGGTGCAACGATTTTCGAGGCCTCAACAGGAGGGTGGCCAGTCCGTCGATAGTCTTCGATTAGAGTACTACAACAGCCAGTCTAGAGACAAAGGGATAGACATAAAGACCATATCCCTTCCTGAGCTTAAGGTGATTGCATTCACTGTTACTCGACTTTGTGGGGCTGCTGCATTACATATTGCCACCGGATCCCAGATGCGTATGGCAGTCGATTGCTTTCAGGGCACCATCTTCAACTGGTGCGATGCTGTGTTGGCCAATGTGAAGGGCCAATTGACTAGGGCCAAGAACGGACGACTGAAGACTTTTGGTTATGGAGCTTTAGTCGTGAGCTTTAGCCTGGAGAGGATTCCTATGCTCATCCCGCAGCACCTTACAGTTGGAGTTGGGCATCCCTGAGAGCCCAGACTAATGCGATGGGTCGCAGTCATGGCCCGTCATCTTGACGAGGGGACCGAGGTCATCCGGTTCAAACCTGAGTTTTTCCAATGGTTGGAGCACCAGGTTTTCTCTATCCAGGACTTTCCTTATTATGGGATTGATTTTCGTGGAGACCCAGACATGGCTCTTCCTCCAGGAGAGCAGTGGGACGACTCAGGTAATCATTTTCAACACTTTCCTAATGTTAATTTATTTTTATTTTTATATCATCTCAAAACTGATAGTAATAATTTTTTAAAATGCATATGTGGGTCCACAGCGAGCAGCCACTCTTCGGCCTTTCGAGAGAAAGCAACCAATTGCACTAGCTCCAGCCCCACAGGACGAATCAGCAGAGACCTTGGCCGAGTTGGAGAGTCACCTAGAGTGCTTGACAGGGGACATTCCCGAGACTAGCATAGACGACATCCCTCGTCGGCTTCAGTGCTATGTGATTGGAGTCCCCGAACCTTTTAGGAGGTTCCTTTGTAAGGTGGTCCGTGCAGTGGTTTCGTATCGAGATCATCACCAGTGATGGGATGATCGCTTATTGTAGTCACACATGACATTTTGCTTTTTGTACTTATCATTTTTGCCGATCATAAGGTGTTTTTCAACCTATGATCAAGGCGATGTATATTTTGACACACTCCTATGTTATATGATATCATTATTACCAGCTTATCTTGTTAAAACATGTTATGGAATATTTTTAAATTTACTTGTATGATTATTGCACATGTCTACTTAACATTTGAGAAGCAATTGCATCTGCTAATGTATTTAAAGTTGGAATATGCTGATATTCAATATAATCAAATTCACGTTCCAAGAGATGCACTCTCAAAAATAATCTTAATAAAACTGGATTTCTAATGGCGTATACTCTATTAAGCTGTAATACAAAGACTTCAGAATCTAACCTCACTATCAAACTCCAAATCCCAAATGAAATAGATTCATATAATAATTCCACCACTGCACTATACTCTGCAATGTTGTTTGTTGTTTAACCGAGGCTTACCCCATGCATAGATACCAGCTCGTCAGAGGGCGAATAGATAACCCAAGCTGCGGAAGAAATATTCCGTGTAATACGACAAGCGCCATCAGCGTAACCAATATATGTTTGAAGAGGCATCCACATCTGTGACATCAAACATAAAACCAAGATAAGTAGGAATAACGATGGAAAACTCAATCTCTAAGCTAAGCACACTTTAATCTAAAACACACCAGCTAGAAGAAAAACTAACCTAACTAAAAATCTCCGCACTCGCTTTAAGCATAATATCTTTTCAGGTAAAGACCATTTCTGGGTTTACCTAAAGAAACCCCGTCAAAGTCTACCAACTCATAGGCCCCTTTTGCTAGCTTTCTCTTGACAACAAAGGGACCATGCCACATAGGCACGAATTTTCCAGCGCTGAATTTATCATTTGCTTGATCGTACAACAGGACTAAATCTCCTTCCAAAAAATTTCGAGGGGTTACATTTCGATCATACTGAGCCTTAATACGTTTGGCATGAGATTCGATCGCTAATGCAGCATCGCGATGGTTCTCATCTAGCTGAGCTAAGTATAATAAACGTATTTCCTCTTCGGAAGTAGCTGGAAGTAATTCGATGGCCATTCGCAATGACGGGATTTCGTATTCAATAGGTAACACAACTTCCAAACCATAAACTAGTTGGAAAGGAGTGAACCCTATTGATGTTTTGACTGAGGTTTGGTATGCCCACAACGCTGAGAATAACATGTTGTGCCAGTTCGACTGATGAATCCCGATGATCCATCGGATCATGATGACTAAGACTTTGTTGATGGTTTCAACCAGACCATTAGCTTGTGGATAATAAGGAGTTGAACTGTCATGACGCAAGCCAAGCTGGTCTGTAAGTTCTGT
>APFE031728113.1:0-11319 GCA_000404065.3 Pinus taeda | reverse complement strand
GCTTCCCTAAGGGTACGTACAATAAACTAAAGTACAAAAAGATAGGACCTTGTAAGGTCTTGCGAAAATTTTCGGCAAATGCCTACGAAATACAACTACCACCCGGAATAGGCATTTCACCTATCTCCAATGTGGCAGATCTGTTTCTGTATACAGGCGATCTGATGGAAGAAAAGAAAGATGGACCCGGACAATCCACGTGGAACACCCAGGAAGACAGAGAAACTTAGAAAAGACAGATGCCTTATGTCCAACCCCCTGAGATCGAAGGAATCCTCGAAACTCAGGTAGTTAGACGTACTCGACGGAAAAATTATTTTCAGTACCTAGTCAAGTGGAAGAACCGTCCGATTGAGGACAGCTCATGGCTTGACACCAGGCAGATTGTACAAACAAGAACGTCGGTCGAGGAGCTCATGAACCGGAGCCATGATCTCTTTTCACCCTGAGAGCCTGATGCAGGAGCATCCAACTCACCGTAATTGGGCAAAATTCCAACCAGGTTCAAAGGCTATTGATCGATTGGATTGTTTAAATTTTTACTGTAATAATTTTTCTTTTAGTTTGTTTTACAGAGTCAATGAATTTAGACATCTCTTTTTACTTCAGTTAGAATTACTGTAGCTCAGTTATTAGTTAAGGAATGGTCCGTTAAATTAGGGAAATAAGAACCAACTATTCCTCCAAGCCTTGAAGTGCCAAGTGATTATAATTATTAACAAAAATAGTATTTATGTAACCATATTCTATATCAGTTGGATTAACTGTAAAGATCAACTGAAAATAGAGAAATATAAACAAATCAAATGTAACAGGAGAGGGTTCAGTTGAATCATAGGAGAAGATAAATAAAGACAGTCAGAAGCATTCAAAAAAGAAAGTTATTTGTCCATCTGTATCATCTTTATTAATATTTGCCTAAATGAATTTTTTTTCTTTACGGCCTGATAAACTACAATACAAATAATATTTATCAATTTTTTGTTGCAAGCATTCAAATATGAATCACAGTCAAATATTAAACAACCCGATGAAGTCTCAGTAATCTACAGTCGCAAATGACAGACAACCATACATTTATTTAACATTGTTTTCGCACACAGTCGAATAGGAATCTCGGCATATAACACCCAGAAATCAAAGGTGAAGAAATTGCGTACAAGAGTCAACCATTTCCAGTGTTCGAAGTCATAAATAGCAATCACAGAACAGAGGCGAAATACAAATGCAAAGAGGTAAGGACGCTATATATTTTCTTTTCCTTTCATAAATTTCATTTTATAAAGTCGAAGGACCACAAATACAATGACTATTGTTAAAGCCAGAATGACTCCATTGAAAAAACAAAGTCCGCTACCATACATAGAGTAAAGTACGACATATAGTTGGAAAAACTTTATAAACCAGAAAACCCTGAGCTAGGGTTTGACAAAACCGACCGACAACGACTCACATCTCTTGTAAAACTTAATACAGGAGCAAACGAAAGAAATACAACCAAGTTAAATTCATACAGCGACCGAAGGACCTGAGCAAGATCACAGAACCTTAACATTAAGCAAAACTACAACCAGCCGTTTAGGATTGAGGCCTACCCATGAAAATAAGCGACTGTAGAAGCTAAATACTGGAGGATACGCCGCCCAGGTTTCCAACAGCGACCTGTAAACATCAACCCATCTACATTACAACGAAAGCAGCGAGGGGAATTCCAAGAAAAAGTGTGAACGCCTTTGGAGAATTAGAAATACAGTGAAATTACCTGGGAGAGGGAAGCCGAATACAACCGTGTGACATCCTGAAGAATTTGGGTGACTGTAGACCACAGGAACAAAGTGGGTTAGTTCCAGAAAGAGACGCCGAGCAAGATTGAAAAAGGGACAGGAGTATTTACCTATTCCAAACGAAGGACGCGCGCCCGAAAAGTCCTGTGCTCGAAGGCAAATACAGTGTCGCACTGCGAGAGACCCAACCAACAGCAAGCAGATAATACCCAACTAGATTCGAACGAGAGACAACAAGGTTCCAAGAAAACACAACAAAACCACAATGATTTCTAGAAAAGGCTACAAAACCTTGACCAAGAACCACGAAATACACACAGACAGCAAGATATAACAACCATCAACAAGTGCTTAACAAATACCTTAAGAAATCCGCGCATGTAAGGAAGGAAAGAACATAAATACTCACCGAGGTCAAACCACGGAACCGAGCTGAATAGCCATCAAAACCAAACGCCATTTCCATTCAAATTGCAAGCAGGTTGAATAGCGGAGGGGCAGAGTTTTCCTGCACAAAGAGTTTCACATACCAACAGAGCAGAGTATATAGCATTCTACAGAAAAAACCTAGAAACCCTCGACCAGAACAGATAACCTCAGAGCGGAAATAACGAATGAACAATCCAGAACATGCCATAATGAACAAGGGTTAAGGCATGAAGGGAAAGCGGAAGCAGTCTCGAGACGGAGTACAGATATTTACTGCAGGCATTAACTCTCCAGCTACCAACTCACATAAAAATCCCGCGGACAAACACAGTTTAGATTTTTATTTGCCACGTATACATTTTCCTTCCGCATGTAAAGTGCAAAGTGTAGGCCTTTTGGGTTGGGTTACACCAATACCATTCTTAGAGAGATAATCGATGAGCCCAAATATATGTTCATACCATTTCTGGGAGATAATTAATGAGCCCCAAAAAAATGTTAAACAACTCCACTGCCCATACCCACACATATATAACATGATCGACCAACTCAAACTCGACCTAGACACAAACAAACCCAAACTCAAAGTATAGCAGACTAGATAAGACTCAATATGTATATATATATAGCAATTCAATTCCCCAACTCCGTTCAATGACTACGGAGTTTTCCCGCATCTACTTCCACTTCCTCTACAATAGTTGAGAAAATCCCTGCTCTCTCTTCCCTTCTTTCTAAATTTCAATTCGTGCGCTTTTCTCTTTTTGCATAAAAGGATGGGTTGATGCTTTTGTTTTTTTTAAATTTCATTTCTCGCACTTTCTATATTTGATTTTGATTTTTTTTGTTGTTTATTTTTTTTCCTTCTACTCATACTTTTTTAAATCTCAAACACACATCTTGCCAATAAAGAAGTATATATATGTATATATTAGTTAATAATTATTTAGTCAATTATCACTGTTTTTTTATTTTTATAGTTAGTCTATTGAGAAACATTTTATTTTTATTTCTCATTTCTTAAGAAGATATGCAAATTACAGAAGGCTTAACAAATTTTTAGTAGACAAGCAAGCTTTCAGTGTTTTTCCTCTTTTGCATGGCTACTATTCTCAATGTCTCAATTTGATATGGCTTTTTGAAATTTATGATTTCTTTTTCCTACCCACTTTTTTATTCAATCATATGTGCTTAATAGTTTTCTTGAGTATGTATTTCACCATCAACCTTACAAGTGCTTAAACTAAAATCATATTAAATTTGCTTGATTGCATGTTCCTATTTAATATTCATGCAAACTATTCTAATACTCAATATTCATTGTAGACATTGATGTCAAGGAATTGAGCAACTTTGGCTATAGGAAGATTGTTGGTGTTGGTATATATTGTGGATCTAGATCCAGTTTTGGCAATGGCAAGCCTTGTGTATGTGTGACCATGTTGGATGGTGGTCAATGTCTTGTTTGATTGTATTTTCCTATTTTTTGGGGGATGGTGGTCAATGTCTTATTTGATAGTATTTTCCTATTTTTTGGTAGGTTCATTAATTCAAAATGATATTTGGAGTATCTCATTTTGAACAAAAATGGACAACTAAGCTACATTATTAGCGCAACACAACATTTTTCAATAATTAATTATTTCTCTTATAATTTATAAAAAGTCATAGTAACAAATATCATTGCATAAAATGTTATTAGGTTGGTAGTCTACAATATTGAGGCATGATAGATTACAAATAATTTCAAACCTTTTACTATATAGATAAAGTACAATGCTTAGCGATTTCTCACAACTTTTATCGTTCATCATTGATTACCTATAACAAACATTTTATGTCATGACTACATATATCCCTTACATGGCATAACTTGGATCATTCTTTTGGAATTTTGTTATCTTGTCATCTTCAAAAGTTAATGTGTTGCAGTGAAGCAAAATGATAAAATGTTCTTTTGTTTTGTCTAGAGTTGCATACATGGGTTATCTTTTGAATTTATTTGTTTAATCATTTCACCATCCAATTTGACACTGAGTTGAAGAGAACCTATTCTAAATTGTCACAACTACTTTTACTTACAACTTATGGTAATCATAAATATCTTTTTGCGTTGTATATACAAGTAGTTCTCAGCATCTTTAGATGAATCCTTTATTTTATTCTTTTGGGTTCTTTTTTATTTTTGAGTTGTTTTCCTTAGCAGCCTATGCTCGTTATTGGAAAAAGAACAAAATATTTTTCTATCAAAATAGAAGAAATGTTTACATGTTGAGCCCTCTAGTTATGCCCAACAGGAAATTGAAAACAAGGAAAAAACTAATAAAAAAAAACCACCTTAGTATGTCTTACCTGATGGTACTTATTTTCATTTTTAGTTGTTTGAAATAACCCAAAGAGTAGGAATTTTGGTTAAAATATCCCTAAATTAGTTTCATGAAAATTTTGCAACGCATGAAATGGTTACATATTTAGCACTTTGGCTATGCATGATACATATATGGTTACATATTTAGCACTTTGGCTATGCATGATACATATTTTGGACCATTTAATCAACCAAGCCTGAGTGTTATCTAAAAGGGAAATTTGGTTCAAAATTTTTATCATTAATAACAACCATAAATTACAGTATATGTACGATTGAAACATACAATTAAGAAATTGTATTAAAAAAAAATTAAGTATGGCACATATTATTATTATATAAAGATTAATGTTAAGATCTCAAACTTCCAAATAATTTTTATACGTAGTATTCTTTGTAGATACCACCACTTTGAATTTCATTGTGCCAAAGAATCATTGTGTAGAGGAACTCCGAAAAATGAACTTCCCCATAAGGAAATTTCGCGCACCTAAACATCAACGCAATTAATAGTATCCCTCAATTAAATAATTGGAATTCCCCATATGGTTCACCCTGCAATACAAACCAGAGATAATTTTTTCCAAAAGCGTCAAAGATGGCTTAAGGTGAGTAGCATTGTAATTGGCATGCCACAAACAATACAAGCGACACTAAAAATACCAAATCTATGTAAATTGAGTCTTTATTTCAAATTCCTAGTATAGTAACATCATGCCTGGTGGAACATACTGGACTTATTACACTCCAATTGGAGAGACAACTATTATTGAAGAGATTATATTGGACTTATAACACCCGTATTGCAAACCACCATTGAAGACACTATATTTTGAATCAGGTGTGGTAGCTCCCAGAACCCTTTGATAAGGGGTAATAGTCCTTGGTTAGATTAAAATATACAGGAAAAATTGCTATTTAAGGGAGGAAAATTGTGTATCCCCAACTGTTCCATGAGGGAGAACATTATTCGCGAAAAACACAGCGGGGGTTTGGCTGGACACTTCGGTATAGATAAAACCTTGGAGCAACTTAGTCATTTCTATTTTTGGCCAAGAATGCGACGAGACGTACAATGTTTTGTGATGAAGTGTAAGGTGTGTCAATTAGCGAAGGGACACAGCCAGAACACAGGATTATATACGCCATTACGTGTTCCAGGCGGACCTTGGGATTCGGTTAGTCTAGATTTTGTTTTGGGACTGCCAAAAACGCAGAAAGGTTATGATTCAGTGATGGTAGTGGTGGATCGTTTCTCAAAAATGGCAAATTTCATACCTTGTCGGAAAACTAGTGACGCCACTCACGTGGCCCACTTGTTTTTTAATGAGATTGTCAGGTTACACGGGTTACCAACAACCATCCTATTGGACACGGACGTGAAGTTCACGGGACATTTTTGGCGTACCTTATGGAAAAAAATGAACACCCAATTAAGCTACAGTTCTTCTTATCACCCGCAAACCTACGTGCAGACAGAGGTTGTGAACAGAAGTTTGGGAAACCTGTTACGAAACTTAGTCGGGGATAATTCACGTATGTGGGACCGAGTGCTAGCGTAAGAAGAGTTTGCTTACAACAATTCGCCAAATCGTAGCACGGGTCTCAGTCCCTTTCAGATCCTATATGGCATGCACCCTTGTGGAGTGCATGAACTTCGAGATCTTAGTTTACAGGAACGACAGAGTGCGGGTGGAGAATATTTTGCTAATGCAATGAGGGATTTACACGAACAGGTGAAAGCAAAATTACAGGAGAGCAGCTCAAAATATAAATAACATGCAAATGTAAAGAGAAGAGAAGTTCATTTTGAGGTGGGGGATGAAGTCCTGCTACACTTGCGTAAGGAACGTTTCCCTAAGGGTACGTACATTAAACTAAAGTACAAAAAGATAGGACCTTGTAAGATCTTGCAAAAATTTTCGGCAAATGCCTACGAAATACAACTACCACCTGGAATAAGCATTTCACCTATCTGCAATGTGGCAGATCTGTTTCTGTATACAGGCGATCTGATGGAGGAAAAGAAAGATGGACCCGGACAATCCACGCGAAACACCCAGGAAGACGGAGAAACTTGGAAAAGACAGATGCCTTATGTCCAACCCCCTGAGATCGAAGGCATCCTCAAAACTCAGGTAGTTAGACGTACTCGACGGAAAAATTATTTCCAGTACTGGTCAAGTGGAAGAACCATCCGATTGAGGACAACTCATGGCTTGACACCAGGCAGATTGGACAAACAGGAACGTCGGTCGAGGAGCTCATGAACCGGATTCATGATCTCTTTTCAGCCCGAGAGCCTAATGAAGGAGCATCCAGCTCACCGTAATTGGGCAAAATTCCAACCAGGTTCAAAGGCTATTGATCGATTGGATTGTTTAAATTTTTACTCTAATAATTTTTCTTTTAGTTTGTTTTACAGAGTCAGTGAATTTAGACATCTCTTTTTACTTTAGTTAGAATTACTGTAGCTCAGTTATTAGTTAAGGAATGGTCCGTTAAATTAGGGAAATAAGAAGCAATTGTTCCTCCAAGCCTTGAAGTGCCAAGTGATTATAATTATTAACAAAAATAGTATTTATGTAACCATATTCTATATCAGTTGGATTAACTGTAAAGATCAACTGAAAATAGAGAAATATAAACAAATCAAATGTAACAGGAGAGGGTTCAATTGAATGATAGGAGAAGAGAAATAGAGACGGTCAGAAGAATTCAAAAAAGAAAGTTATTTGTCCATCTGTATCATCTTTATTAATATTTGCCTAAATGAAATTTTTTTCTTTACGGCCTGATAAACTACAATACAAATAATATTTATCAAATTTTTGTTGCAAGCATTCAAATATGAATCACAGTCAGATATTAAACAACCGGATGAAGTCTCAGTAATCTACAGTCGCAAATGACAAACAACCATACATTTATTTAACATTGTTTTCGCACACAATCGAATAGGAATCTCGGCATATAACACCCAGAAATCAAAGATGAAGAAATTGCGTATAATCAACCATTTCCAGTGTTCGAAGTCATAAAGAGAAATCACAGAATAGAGGCAGAATACAAATGCAAAGAGGTAAGGACGCTGTATATTTTCTTTTCCTTTCATAAATTTCATTTTATAAAGTCGAAGGACCACAAATACAGTGACTATTGTTAAAGCCAGAACGACTCCATTGAAAAAACAAAGTCCGCTGCCATACATAGAGTAAAGTATGACATATAGTCGGAAAAACTTTATAAACCAGAAAACCATGAACTAGGGTTTTGACAAAACCGACCGACAACGACTCCCATCTCTTGTAAAACTTAATACAGGAGCAAACGAAAGAAATACAACCAAGTTAAATTCATACAACGACCAAAGGATCTGAGCAAGATCACAGAACCTTAACATTAAGAAAAACTACAACCAGACGTTTGGGATTGAGGCCTACCCAAGAAAGTAAGCGACTGTACAAGATAAATACTGGAGGATACGCCGCCCAGGTTGCCAACAACAACCTGCAAACATCAACCCATCTACATTACAACGAAACAGCGAGGGGAATTCCAAGAAAAAGTGTGAATGCCCTCGGAGAATTAGAAATACAGTGAAATTACCTGGGAGAGCGAAGCCGAATACAACTGTGTGACATCCTGAAGAATTTGGGTGACTGTAGACCAGAGGAACAAAGTGGGTTAGTTCCAGAAAGAGAAGCCGAGCAATATTGAAACAGGGACAGGAGTATTTACCTATTCCAAATGAAGGACGCGCGCCCAAAAAGTCCGGTGCTCGAAGGAAAATACAGTGCCGCACTGTGAGAGACCCAACCAACAGCAAGCAGATAATACCCAACTAGATTCGAACCAGAGACAACAAGGTTCCAAGAAAACATAGCAAAACCACAGTGATTTCCAGAAACGGCTACAAAACCTCGACCAAGAACCACGAGATACACACAGACAGCAAGATATAACAACCAGCAACAAGTGCTTAACAAATACCTTAAGAAATCCGCGCATGTAAGGAAGGAAAGAACATAAATACTCACCAAGGTCAAACCACGGAACCGAGCTGAATAGCCATCAAAACCAAACGCCACTTCCATTCAAATTGCAAGCAGGTTGAATATAGGAGGGGCCGAGTTTGCCCGCACAAAGAGTTGCACATACCAATAGAGCAGAGTATATAGCATTCTACAGAAGAAACCCAGAAACCCTCGACCAAAACAGATAACCTCAGACTGGAAATAATGAATGAACAATCTAGAACATGCCATAATGAACAAGGGTTAAGGCGCGAAGGGAAAGTGGGAGCAGTCTCGAGACGGAGTACAGATATTTACTGCAGGCATTAACTCTCCAGCTACCAACTCACATAAAAATCCCGCGGACAAACATAGTTAAGATTTTTATTTGCCACGTATACATTTTCCTTTCGCGTGTAAAGTGTAAAGTGTAGGCCTTTTGGGCTGGGTTACACCAATACCATTCTTAGAGAGATAATTGATGAGCCCAAATATATGTTCATACCATTTCTGGGAGATAATTAATGAGCACCAAAAAAATGTTAAACAACTCCACTGCCCAGACCCACACCCCATACCCACACATATATAACATGATCGACCAACTCAAACTCGACCTAGACACAGACAAACCCAAACTCAAAGCATAGCAGACTAGATAAGACTCAATATGTATATATATATAGCAATTCAATTCCCCAACTCCGTTCAACGGCTATGGAGTTTTCCCGCATCTACTTCCACTTCCTCTACAATAGTTGAGAAAATCCCTGCTCTCTCTTCCCTTCTTTCTAAATTTCAATTCATGCACTTTTCTCTTTTTGCATAAAAGTATGGGTTGATGCTTTTGTTTTTTTTAAATTTCATTTCTCGCACTTTCTATATTTGATTTTGATTTTTTTGTTGTTTATTTTTTTTCCTTCTACTCATACTTTTTTAAATCTCAAACACACATCTTGCCAATAAAGAAGTATATATATGTATACATTAGTTAATTATTATTTAGTCAATTATCACTGTTTTTTTATTTTTATAGCTAGTCTATTGAGAAACATTTTATTTTTAATTTTAATTTCTTAATAAGATATGCACATTACAGAAGGCTTAAGAAATTTTTAGTAGGCAAGCAAGCTTTCAGTGTTTTTCCTATTTTGCATGGCTACTATTCTCAATGTCTCAATTTGATATGGCTTTTTGAAATTTATGATTTCTTTTTCCTACCCACTTTTTTATTCAATCATATGTGCTTAATAGTTTTCTTGAGTATGTATTTCACCATCAACCTTACAAGTGCTTAAACTAAAATCATATTAAATTTGCTTGATTGCATGTTCCTATTTAATATTCATGCAAACTATTCTAATACTCAATGTTCATTGTAGACATTGATTTCAAGGAATTGAGCAACTTTGGCTATAGGAAGATTGTTGGTGTTGGTATATATTGTGGATCTAGATCCAGTTTTGGTAATGGAAAGCCTTGTGTATGCGTGACCATGTTGGATGGTGGTCAATGTCTTGTTTGATAGTATTTTCCTATTTTTTGGTAGGTTCATTAATTCAAAATGCTATTTGGAGTATCTCATTTTGAACAAAAATGAACAACTAAGCTACATTATTAGCGTAACACAACATTTTTCAATAATTAATTATTTCGCTTATAATTTATAAAAAGTCATCGTAACAAATATCATTGCATAAAATGTTATTAGGTTGGTAGTCTACAATATTGAGGCATGATAGATTACAAATAATTTCAAACCTTTTACTATATAGATAAAGTACAATGCTTAGTGATTTCTCACAACTTTTATTGTTCATCATTGATTACCTGTAACAAACATTTTATGTCATGACTACATATATCCCTTACATGGCATAACTTGGAATCATTCTTTTGGAATTTTGTTATCTTGTCATCTTCAAAATTTAATGTGTTGCAGTGAAGCAAAATGATAAAATGTTCTTTTGTTTTGTCTAGAGTTGCATACATGGTTTATCTTTTGAATTTATTTGTTTACTCATTTCACCATCCAATTTGACATTGAGTTGAAGAGAACCTATTCTAAATTGTCACAACTACTTTTACCTACAACTTATGGTAATCATAAATATCTTTTTGTGTTGTATATACAAGTAGTTCTCATCATGTTTAGATGAATCCTTTGTTTTCTTCTTTTGGGTTCTTTTTTATTTTTGAGTTGTTTTCCTATATTTAGCACTTCGGCTATGCATGATACATATTTTGGATTTCATTGTCTCTGAAATAGACCCAAGGAGTTGTGATTTTAGTAAAATATCATTGAATTAGTTTTCATGAACATAATATATTTTGGAACTTTGTAGATTGTCACACCTTTTTTTTGCGATTTACCTACAAACTTGGTATTGGAAGTGAAGTTCATTTGTAGTTCTAGGAATAGAGAAGCAAAACTTATATCTTACTTCTATGAATTTCTTTATTGAAATAGTTGTTTGACTTTATCATACCACTTCTTTTGTTTAGAATAGGTTAAATTGTTTTGTGTCATTCGTTTCTAATGAATAATATTTGTGAAGACATTTTCTGGAAAGAGTAAGGGAATTAATTCACTAGAAATACTATAACTCTAAATTTAGAGAGTTCTATAATTATTGACAATGTGAAATTCAAGGCTCAACATTAAAATTTGTTGGAAAGCAATTGGAGGATCCATGAGCCTTAATTCATTAAATATACGAAA
>APFE031728105.1:0-13186 GCA_000404065.3 Pinus taeda | reverse complement strand
TGTGAAATTTCCCTAGCCATTGCCTATGCAAGTGCAGTTTTGACCATTATGCAATGTGAAATCATACGCTCTGTCTTCCACTAAATATTGTGTAAAACTCTTAATGAAGATAAAAATAAAAAGTGATTTCTAGAAGCTTTTTTGGAGGAATATTTCCAAACTAAATGCCTTGAGCCCCTACATACTTGGGCCTCATCCCTTTGTTCATGGAGCCAATTCCCTCTCTTTGTGGAACCCCAATCCACCTCTTTATGGATCTCATCCCTTGTGAAGAGGATCCAAAACCTCCTCCTCTTGGCCTATAAATTCAACATAGACCAGATGGTAAGGGGGGGACTTTTGAATGTAAACATATGCTGTTGGATTGGGGCTCAAAGATTATCACTCAAGGAAGGATTGGAGACTATTTGGAAGAGGGCTACAACCTCAATGCCAAGGGTGTGTTTCTCCTTATTTAATACTAATACGAAAGAAAATTTCTTTCCCACTGTATTGTTCAATGGAGCTGATGTATTATGTGTTTACTTCCATTTTTCCATTGATAATGATATTGGGTACTAGTTTCCTTGATATCTAGTATGTGTTTTTATTGATTCATTTACCTATCATATGCGTTTGATCCTTTTTTGTTATTATGTTTGTATGTATGTATTCTAAGCATTGAGGAGCTGCATCAAACCATAGAGAGGATCTTAATCAGGAATTTCATTTGAAAGGTATGGATTTCATATTCCAGCATTCTTCCTTATGACCCAATAGGAATGAAATCAGGGAAAGATTGAATATCTTGTTTGTTTGTTAATAGATTCAATCATTGAATCTAGGGAGATTTCTCTTGTTTGTAAAAGCTATGTTTCTGCCGTAATAACATCCTTTCTCAAATTCTGAATCATTTGTTTTTTTTTTATGGAACGCAACATAAAGGGATTTGTGGAGGAGGTGCAGCAGTATGCCATAAAAGGCATTCACACTTATAATTCTGGATACATATAGGGGAAGGATCAAATACAAAATCATGTATCATTGCGTGTTGGATTCTCCTTTTAATGATGGCCTCCAAAATTGACAGATTACAAATTTATGGGGATTCAAAATTTATAATGAATTAGTAAAATGGTGCCTCAAAATTGAATGGCCTAAAATTAAAAAAATGGATGGATAGAATAGTAGCTTTGACAAGGAACTTTGTTGACCTAAGGTTTAAGCATATTTACATAGAATGTTATCATTAGTTTTATTCTTTGTCTAAGAAAATTCTTACAATTCAAGTTGGATGTATCCACATTCAAGAAAGGCATGGTAATGAAGTTTTAAGGGATGGAAAACTCACGATGACATGAAGGCATCATCTTATTGATGGTTTGTCTTAATTTCCTTATATTATCTCCCTTTGCTCTTGATGAGGCTTATTTTTAATGGGAATCTTTATTTTTTGTTCTGATCAGTAAAATGGAGATGGATAGACTCCTTACAGATCAAAACTTTATAGAGTGTACTACTTGATTCTACTGGTTTCTATGCCAGTTCCTAAAAGCATCTGAGGACATTGATGTCTCTTTTTGGAAAAACTAATGGAAATATATCAGTTACATGTTGCAATATGTACTTCTTTTTAACTCTAACAAAAAAGTGTTTACTCTTTTATGGAAAAAAATAGGATGATATGTTAAAAGTAATTGCTTCTTTTAAATATAAATATTTAACTAAAATTTTATGTTAGGAAAAAGACTATACATTTTGATCATTTTTATTGGGAAAATATTATATTTCTTATTTTCACTTTCTCGAATAACTTGTGTAAATATTTGAATTCTTATAATGTGTTATTTACATAATCCCAATTTATAAGAAAATATCTATATTTATATTTATATATTATGTTTATAAAATATCATTTTCTCAGTGTCTTATAATTATCATATATTGAGAGGATCAATTTTTTAAAAGTGAAAAAAATTTCCTTAAGTTTTTTCGAATTTATAAAGGGTTTTAGCTTAATGGACTTGATTTTTGTGGGTGAATGACAAATCCATCATTAATATGTATCATCAATAAATCTATTTAGATATGTGGATGGTAAAAGAAAGAAGCGATGGGATCAACATGAATACACTTGGACATAAATGTTCTCTTTTGAATACACATGCATTCTTAAATATCCAACTTTCCCATTCCTCAAATGGCCACCAAGGAAACCAAATCAACACTAAGGAGAATAGGAGAATGAATGTTAAAAAATATGCACTCTAAGAATGCACATGCCTCATAGGAGCGCACACATTATTGTAAGGCATATTTAGAAAACATTTGTTATTGGGTTGTTTTACCAATATATTGTACAAGAAACTTTATGGGAGATTGAGAAAATTTAGGGCAAAGAATTTAGGAGATCTTGACCATTGTTGGAAAACTCTATTAACATGGTCTTCATTACATTCCTAGTAGGTATATTTATGGAATTTGTTTTTTTGTTTTAATAATTTGTTTAATTGGAAAAGTAAAGTAAATTGCATTTCCCCTTGTTAAATTGCAGGACATTTTATTAATATGGGACCTAGTCAAAACCCAAACCCAACGTCACATAACAATGAAACACCAACTATAACCCATAATTAGTAAGCATTAACATGAGAATTTATGTAGGGTTCCCTCCTAAAACCCTCATACTTGACTTGAAAAATACCATAGATCCCTCTTATTTGTCGCTAACCACTTCCCTAGACACAATTGTATCTTCCATTCCAAATTCCCAAGAACAATTATGTAATATGTCTAATTACAGGGCCAAAATGTTGCATTTTATAGGATAGGTCTACATAAATACATAATTAGAGACCTAAACATTTCAGAACAATAAATAATGGCATTGTTTATTGAAACAAGAACCCAATTATAGCTAGAAATCACAAAGAAGTGAATTTGTAAGGACTAATACACCTACCAACCTTTCATGTACTATTAGATGGATAGGTGGTTCATGGCATTTGGAATATGTCTGTTCAGTAATAAAGAGTTGCATTTTTATTTCCATTAGGAAATTATGGGAAGAGATTATATTGGGTGTCAATGTGAACTACATTAACAAAGGTGAATTCCAATGGTTAAGTCATGGGTTGCATAGGATAGAGAAAAATCTTGCCATGACCTAGCATTAGGTTCTTATCCTCTTACGTGGATGCATAACCCCCATACCTGACATCCTCCATAAGTAAAGAGAATTAGAAAATATTAGACCTCCAAAGAAACCTTGAATCATAGCTTAGTGCAAGATAGCACTTTCATAGTATTATGCTGCCAAGAGTGACCTAAAAGTATTATTTCTAGAGTGGTTTGGCTTGTTGCTACAAACTCTAGTAGGATTTGAAGAGGGGAACCCTATAAGGCTAATACTAGACCAAGTAACAACAATGGGATGATGGTCCATTGTTAGTATAGCCAAAACACCCTACTCTTTTTGGATTTTCTCCAATGGGAGAAGTATATGTACATGATAAGGTCACCGAGTAAGTATTCTGCGGCTCTATGGGCAAGGAGACATAAGGGGTCTTCAATGGAAAGACACAATTTATACTCAAGGATCTAAGAGGAGGCAATACACTTTCCTTGAAGAGAGACCTACTAAATGCAATATAATACCTAATGATTGATTGATGAGTTGATAGTGGGGATGGCCAAAGGCCAAGGTGAAGACAAAAGGGTTTCCAACAATATATTCCAACAAAGCCAAGGTACAAGAAACCCTCAAGAAGCCCCCCAGTTGAGGCTAAATCCAAATTGGGCTTTGTCTTAGGGCAAGAAAATTTAAGGATAAAATAGAAGTGAATTCATACCAAGGGGGTTGATTTTGAGGAAACTAACTATACCTTTAACATTTAGAATCTCCAATCCCAAAAATCCTTCTTCCTTAGAAATTCACACCATGTCATAGTTTTGACGCTGGGCCTTAAAGGGGAGGAATTAGGGAAAGAAAGAGAGATAAAATTTATGGTTAAAAATTTTAATTGATCACCTACAAGGACTAGTCCTAGCGTTACTATAATCTATGGGCTCTTAAAATTGATTTACTTTTGAGAATGAGTAAGGATATATGGATACCCTAACATTATAAACCTAACCATGACCTTTCTAAGGGATAAAACTTCACTTGGGAGAACTAGCATGAGATCTCCAATGGGATTATCATTCACATATCAAACTATGAGTAATGCATGCAATAATTTTACATAGTTTCCATTCAATTGATATTTACCAAATTAAGGGCTTCAATTTAACTTAGATCAACAATTTATTCCATACATTAGACATGAAAAAATAGAAATATGTAATAAACATAGGAATTACAAGATAATATGCATGTACAATCCAAATATTGATCCAAAGTGACATCTCCAAAGGAAAATAAATTCTAGGGAAAATTTTTACTCCAATAGATAACATATTTCCCATTAGGCAAGAGGTTGCAAATATCAAGGGAGGTTGAAATTTTGAATCCAAGTGATGATGAGAATTCAAGTGTCTTGTCCTCTATTTATATGAAGAGAAATAGATAAATTAATCCTAAAATACCCTAATCAACAAGTACAATAAGAATGATGAGGTGGGTGACAAGTCAACCCACTAGCCTAAGTATTAAACATAAGAATTTTCCCACACATGTGAGTTGTTGGGCTAGGAGTGCTGACACCATCCAGTTGTAGGGATATATGAGAAATGTGTTAAGCCATTTTGGTACCAAACTAGGTGTATAAGCCTTTTAAAATCATCCTCTGAGGCTTGGCACTAAAATCTATATTAATTCCCCTTTCTGGACCCCAATTTTTATCTTGGACCATAAAGGTGGTCTCATAGGTCTTCAAATAGCCATAGTGTCAATATTTTATCAAACATTGAGGACTTCCAAGATGGTGATAGTCCTCACATGTCTCAAGGACTGAGACCATCCTCATTTCGGCCATGGCTTAGCTATTGTCCATCATGAATTGTTAAGCTAGATGGGGGTGCATTGGGTCCAAGTGCATCATCCAAAAAAGTCATCATGTAGGGAAAAGTGTCAACATGTTGTGGGTGCTAGAGGTGCCAAAGGGTGTGTATGATACTCTACTACTACGTGGATTCCCATGACTCTCATCACTTCATCTATGAATGTCAATATACTTCTCTGGACGTTGAGACCCTAGTTACAATTCCTAAGTCATGGTTGTGGAACCACCTAATAATCACATCACAAAGTCTAGAAAGCAACAAATTATTCTGTACAGTAATCATTTTTGCATCTAAGAAGACCAAACTTGAGAGTTATTGGATATTTGACACATGAAATAAGGCTTTCCTTCCAAATTGGAGGATTTAAACTCACAATGGTGTTTCCTCCATAGGTAGGATTGGCTAAAGGACAACCCTATTAGGTGTTTCTAGCCCCCAAGGGGAAGCGTCATTTCCTCAGTACACCGTTCAATTAATATGTGTAATGTGAGAAATCAAAGTAATAGAGGGGAGAAGACTTCATAGCCAAGTTCCATGGTCAAGGGGGCCAACATGATGGGGATCCATAACTTTATTATATAGATGTGAGGAGGGATCAATTGTGGATGCATGAGTTACCAACCTAGCCTTTGTGTTTCCACCCCTCTTATGTGCCATTTAATTTTTCCTGATTTCTATTTATAATAATGTTGGTAGCTCAAAGGGTTAGAGCTTGCTTTATATACTGCATAACATTTTTACTATCCCTTGATGATGAGGCATCTAATTTCCCCTCTAGGTTGGGACATGCAAAGGGTTCTTTCATGATGTATAGGTGAAACGTGATCCTTAGGAAGTAGGCTATGGCCATAATGGGTGAGGTAGAGGTTAGGTGAGGTTTTTTCCCTCATGCTAATGTGTATTTCCCATCCATATTTAGAATTTTTATCTTACTGTTGTGTCCATTATTTTCTCTTTCCTTTTATTCTAGATGCATAAACCAGTTACGCGCAAGTTTCGAGCCTTAGCTAGTTATGACAATGTGTGGGTGCCAAATATCAGAGAACCAATAGTCAGTTGAACATAAAAGAATGGAGGTGAAATATAGGGTTTATAATGTAAGATGGAAAGTGTTAAGTATGGAATTGGGATAGATGGGACATAGTATCTCAATCTAGGATTCCCAAGTAGTGTCGCTCCTATACTCATTGGGCCATTATGGGATGTCCCACTGGACTAGGGTTGAATATTAATCCCACATTTAGGGTAAGGTAACAAGGTCACAATCAAACCCCCTCCATCTTCAAGGTCACCCCATAATGCATGCCAAAATCAAAAGGAACAAAAAGGCATAAACACTCGATTGGAAAATGAGTTAAGTACGTTTTGATCATAAGCCCACCATTGTTCATGTTCTCCTATGAGATGGGTAGCCAGTCATATGGTAGATACATGGTGGATACATGTGGCATAGATGAAAAGTGGCACGTCATTGACTAGTGGTGGTTATCAAGGGCTACTCGTTGGTTGGCTAGCTAGAAGTGAAGTGTTGGAGAACAATTCTTCTACGGGATCAACCACTTTTGGTGGGTAACATCTAGCTCCAATGCGGACATGACCTAAATGTAGAGCACATGATCCACCTACTTGAATGAGGAGTTGATGAGAACTCCAAATATCCCTAGGATCATAAACCTATAGCCTACACATTTCAATCAAACTTGTTTTGGAGTATGTGTACTAGGTGTAGGGGTATCATGCATGCTTTATATTATAGTATAAATTGACACCAAAAATAAAAACTAATCTAAATGAAATGTATTATATATGAAACATGATAAAAATTATTTTATCATATAAAAAAAGTATGCAATGCACCTACAATACTATGTTGATATGTATACATTGGTCAAACTATAATCGTATAATTAATGCAACCAACATATTATAAAATCAATATGACTCCCTTTTCCCACATAATTAATCATGGAATAGTGCAAACCCATCATGACAACTATCTATATGGTATTCATATGTTGAATCTCAAGGGTAAGGGGTGGGTAAACAAGAAGACCATGCTTCCTAAAAAGAAGTCATGGATGATGTGATCTAAAAATTGTCATAAATAATACATTGGAAATATTTTCACAAGCAATCTGATAAAACTATATTTCAAAATATGAAATCTACACTATTAGGGTTTTATTTTTCTTTGTATTTCCAAATGTATATATTATAGCTAATTATTTATGCATGTAAACTAAAATTATATAGAAAATATGGAATAAAAAAATAAAAACTCACAAACCATTATTTCACATGAGGGATGACATGGGAAACCCTTTCAATGGAAAACCTACTTGGAAGGTGAGGTCTCTTTACTCTCTTTCTATCAATATAAAATGGTTGAGAGTACAAAAAAGTATGGCATATGGGTTGTGGGATATTGAAATGCACAAATCCACTTTTTGTGCTCTATATCCTATGTTTCTCAGCTATTTTTCTCATATATGGAAAAAATTCACTTGAAAATAATGGGCCCCTCTTCCTCCTCATGGCCTAATTATAACACGACTCAATAGCCTATGAGTGGTTATATTTTTTTGGACACCTAATCCTCAATGGGTTAGTGTGGAAGCTGAATAGACAAGTTAGTCCAAGAGACCTTGGGATGTGGAACCCAACGATCACAACAATGTACTATAAATGTATATCTCTTGTTAATAAAAATTGTACTCTCATGATTTATCTTTCATATTTCTCTTGCTGCCCATGTGTGTTTAACATGGTATCAGAGCGGGCGACTGCTGGTCCTGCTCCAATTTTAGCCACTTGTTTTGTGGTCTCTATATATATGTCAGTTATGCGTTACCTGACCTCTAACTCCGCCTTATTCGCCTCAGACCTGAAATAACCTGCCTCTGCCAGCACTGCACATCTTCCCATACTGTCATTTTTTTATGGCACTGTCATTTCCTGTTTTAGCATTGAGGCCTGACGGTGCCACTGTAGAGATATGCCACCATCGATGAAGGTCTGAAGTTTTCAGCTCTAGTTGAATGCGTTATGTTCAAAGTTGAATGGTATGCGTATGGTTTTTGAATATAAACGTTGTTGAATGGTATGCGTATGGTTCGAAGGTTAAATGCATTATGTTCAAATTTGAATGGTACCATATGAATGTGTATGGTAACGCCATCCCATTTTAACACATCGTTTGAATTATGTGTAGTATCAACAGTTTATTGAATGATATCTTTGCGTGGGAGACAAATGTGAAAAAGGGGTCATGAATGCGTATTAACGTTGTTTTGTTGAATGAATCTGTTGTGCCACTCTGATATACCTGTATTGCTTTATACATTAATGTTGAACCATATTAACACTTTTGAATGATGGTATATAGTGAATGGTTTCCATTTGAATGCGTTGAATGTGTTGAAGGGGCTCTGCGGTTTTATTTTGGTATACACTGCTTTTGTATATGCGTTGAACTATCATATGGTATATGGTATTGAACTGAGTTTGTAGAATGGTCCAGCGTATAGTCACAAATTTTGTGGAGTCCAGCAAAGTGTTGAATTTTTGAAGGGTTGTTGTGAGAATTCAGAACAGTAAGCGCTGGAGAATTCAATGTATGATAGCGTTGAATGTTGAGTTGATAATGCGTGTTGCAAGTTTGAATAAGGAGAGGTAAGTTTATTGTGTTGGTATTCGATTTTAATCAGAGGCTGGTTGAAGTTGATAAGTGTTTTAAACTGATCTGCATTTTCCAGAGTCTTGAATCGATTCAATTTGTGTTGAGTTTGGAGGATAAAATGTTGATCTAAAACATTCATATGGTATATGGTATAATAAGCATGGGCATTTGATTTTATGAGCTTGTTAAGCAGATTGGGAAAAGGCACATTTTTAATATTTGGTGCAGAATTAATGAGCCAGAGGGCGCAGTCCAGTGATTGATTCAAACGGGTAAGATATGATGGTGTTTGCATAAAGTTATAATTCATGTAAATGATATATGATCGTATTAAATTGCCAGACTCAGTCTCAACACATAGGGCATTTGTTTGGTTGAAATTTGATTGTGAAATGAAATCTGATCTTGAAAGGTGCATGTACAAGATTGGACTTTGGATTGAATGATGTTTATTTGATATGAAAGCATGTAAACGGGGAATAGAAATGTAGATTGTAATTTGGGATGATTTGTATAAACACATGTGAATGTTGGTGATTAAAGAATGAGGGAATTAAGACATGGGTATGAATAAATGAAGTATTCATCATTTTGATGCTTGAGACAATAAACTTAAAGGAATATCATAAATTTTTATATTGAGGGAATCTTTTCAACCAGTTGAGCAAGAAGGTGTGTGAATCTTCAACAATTCGTTTGTCTCTTGACTTAGATATATCTGAAGAAGTGTTGGTGTAGGTACTTCAATTAATTATTTTATTAATTTCGATACTTGCATTCGAAAGGAAGATAATCCACAAGGGTATTGCCTTTTGATAGCCATCATTTCTGCTTTGAAAGTGATTATGCTGGGGGTTTTTTGGGAATGACAGAGTTCAATGTTCATAAGAATTGGGGACTATTTATATTCTCTAAAGTTTCAGCAATTTGGCATTATTTAGGAGTTCAGTGGAAATTTTTTCAAGCCAAGACTATCCCTTGTAGATTGAATTGGTGTATTTTCTTAAAGGTTGTTCATATCAGAGATTGTTATTGAACTAGATTGAAGTTGTTGCCAGGACAAGTTCCCTTGGATTCGAGGCTGGTACAGGAAAATATCTTTTTGAGGCCTAAATTGCTTGTAGCTTTGTTGGATCTGAAATTCTCAGGTGAATTGAAGAAAATTCATTTTTGAATGAGGAGTCTGTTTTCCGAATATCACCATTCTTTATGTGTTGAATCTATTGCAAGCTTATTGATTTGAAGTTGTTGCCATAAGTTTATATAAAAGAGCAATTGGTGTGCATCTTTTCCTCATTGTTTTACTATTTTTTGAGGTTAAAAATGGCTCCAATTGGTGCAATATTAGAGTTAGTGGACAATATAATACTCTCTACTATGGATAATACAATCAAAATCAACAAGGATTTTCTCACTGATATTCATAGTTGTTTACAAGATGTACATGAAAAGATTGAATTTTTACAACTTGAATCTTAGCTTCAGCAGGAAGAATTAAAACAAAGGAATCATCATTCTGGACATGTTTCTGTTCAGAACGTTGAGACTGCAACCCATCAGAAGCAAGTCAATAAAGCAGATTTAGTATCCTATAAAGCAGCAGTTGTACATGCAGATGCAGAAACTTAGTTTGCACTTCCCAAGCCCATCATCAGACAGAATTGGTCTTGGATATGACAAGGACTTGTCGTTTCATATTCTAGACTACTCAAAGCCCATTCAGTTTCAAAGTGCTGGATTTATTCATGACAGTTCACCTCCAGCTGTTCCAGATTCTACTCCTCTTCCACCGCAACAACAACAACAATAGATTGTGAAATGCCAACATTGTGATCAAGTTGGGCATTTGAAAGATCACTGTTTTGATCTTCATCCATGTAAGCACTATCATAAAACTAGCCATCATTCACATAGATGCTTCAAAAACAAACGTCCTGCAATAACAAAGATTCATCTTGGATGGATTGCTTCTTGGAAATGGGCATCAATAGCCAAGAAGATATTCCGAACACATGTCAGAAGTTCTTCCAGAGTATTGAACAGTCTTGCAGTTGAGTTTTCTCCATCATCTCACCTTGTATCTGATAGGGGGGGAAACGATGGTCATCTACAAGCTTCAAGGCCACATCAAGCGAGCCTGAGCCACAACTTGCCACACGAGTTTCAGAGTTGTAGCCAGATACAAAGATGCTCGTGAACATGCCTTAAGTTGGCAATCTGAGACACTTCCTCTAGTAGAAGACTTCAGCTTCTTGCCAGTTTCAGAAGAATTCCAGGAACAAAAGTGAGAACACTTCCTCTAGCAGAAGACTCGAGCTTCTTTCCAGTTTTGGAAGAGCTCCAGGAATTGCATTAAGCATTCCAGAGTTGTGGGTCATCCTTAAACCATCATAGGTTGCGACTTCCCTTTTCAGGTTGAAGTTCTCCCTTTTATGCGGGGTGAGGCCTCCGTTTATTGGTTGAAGGTTTCCCTCTTCAGAACAATAGGAGCACTTCCTCTAGCAAAAGACTTCAGCTTCTTGCCAGTTTTGGAGGAGTTCCGGGAACTGCACTAAGCGTTCCAGTGTTGGTGGTCATCCTTAAACCCCCACCCTTTCTACCAACATTTAATAGAGCACATTCAGCCTAATGTTGCCATGCATTTTTGCACATTTTGTATTACAACTCTCTTCTTGGACTCATACATAACCCTTCGGATTAAGGGGGGGAATGTTGGACACCTCATCCTCAATTGGTTAGTGTTTAAGCGGAATAGACAAAGTAGTCCAAGAGACCTTCGGATGTGGAACCCAACGGTTATAACAATGTACTATAAATGTATATCTCTTGTTAATAAAAATTGTACTCTCATGATTTATCTTTCATATTTCTCTTGTTGCCCATGTGTGTTTAACATGTTTGACTACCTCAAATCTTAACCATAGTTACAACATGGAACCTTCTATATTATTCTTCATCACATTCAGATGGCTAGGCACTTTTCCATGAATAATGGGGGCTAACATGGTATCCTCTTGAATTATAAAGGTGAAAACAGGAAGGTCAAATTATGAGTGGCATAAATTTTGAATATATACTTTCATTGAGGATATTTTTACACCGTTGGAAAGGTACTTGTGTGTAGAATGTGAAAAATGGTACATCGCTAAAGTGAAAAAACTTTTACCCTAATTTTTTTTTTATGCATAAAAATTCTCCCAAAAGGTTTCAAAACTTGATTTACCAAACTAGGACTCACCAGTAAAAATGGCCCTATGAGTCGATTCATCCATTTTTTCCACCATTAAAGAATTAATATAGATGAAAAGTAATATAATGACCCAATACAACCATGAAGAGGGGAAAGAGGAATATTTGTGTGACCATTGAATCTTCTCTTGAAACCTAAGTATGTAGTAGTCACTGATCAAGCTCATGAGATTTCATTGAAGAGCCACCTCAGACATACAACTCTCCTTGATGCTGTCAAGGACATGATCTGAGTGACATAATGGGTGAGATGGTTGGCCAAGCTACATGTGATGATAATTAAGCTCAAAAAGGAAAAGGAACAATGGCCCATTATTCTTAACCTTCATGGGATCCAAATATGACTAAGGGGTGATAATGGGAAGATATAAAGATGGCCCTAACACATCAACAATATTATCTTCCTTATCATCATGGATGATGCAAGGTAAGGCACAATTCTCATTTTATATAAGAACCAAAATCCCCTACCTTCAAGTGGATAACTTGGCCTATCCTTCAAAAAAATCTGATGAGCTTCATCAGATGTTTCCTATTTTCTGCTATCATCCTCAATGGTACAACTAGGGCCATGCTGGTCAAGCATGAAGAACAAACCCCTCTCAAAGACATAAAGGGGTTGATAATTCTTCTCCATTATTTCTCCATCAGGTTGTTATCACTCAGGTTGTTCCCTGCTTCCTAAAGGGAATACGGCCGAGGTAACCACTGACCAATCTTTTAGCTACAGGTCCTAGCCTGCCTGCAACCAGAGAGGGTTCTCCCTTTATAGTTTAGCTTTGTTGATGAATGTTTTAGGCTAGTTATGGTGCACTGTTTGTTTGAATTTGGTGGGTTGGTGAATTTAGATAGAACTGAGATACAGATTAGAGGACAGTTTGTTCCATTGGGCAATGGAGTTGAGGTATTTGTGCTTTTGAAAGTGGATTTATGAAGACAAAGTGTTGCTGCAGAGCAAGTTAGGCATATGTGAAACAATTTATTAGATTTGATGATGAAAATTATGGATTTAGTGAGTGAAAGGCAATTAAGAATCTTTCACTATGCTAAATGAAGAAACATGAAGGTATTGCTTAAGAGCAGTTAATAATTCTTAAACAGTATTCACCATGACAGGATAAGTTCAGACATGAGCAATTAAGAATTCATATCTATGGCTAATCCAGAAGAAAATGTATTTAGAAATAGAGATTGAGCATAGGGTGTTTGAAACAAATCCTAGCCTATTCTTTTTCTCTACTTACTAAGATTATGAAAACATAAGAGTTATGGAAT
>APFE031728100.1:3714-23768 GCA_000404065.3 Pinus taeda | reverse complement strand
AACAATGCATACTTTGACACCTCCCTGACAACGTTGCCAAAAAGTGATCAACCTCAGTATTGCAACAAGAATGTTACAACTCCCCAGACTACCGACTTTAATTATCAACGCAGTGTTCATACAAATTTAAGAGGTATCGACACTATATGTGCAGCATACAATGTGTCCTCCCTTTGTTGTCATGAGCTAAAAGAAATGCTACCTATTTGCAAGAATGAAATATTGAATTTAAAAATACTTGTAAAATAACATGAAATCCTCTATCTACTTATTAACACACTTTGCTTGCAAAAGAACCCTATTTTAACCCAATTTTTCCATGTGATGTTTTAACTAATCTAAGCATGAAATACGATCTAGAGAGTACTAACTTATATGTGCATGTATAAATATAAAAGAATTCATTTTTTTAATCTTTTTGTTTTATAAATGTAAATGTTAATCCTCACTTGTTCTTTGGCAAGGGAGAAAGGTATGGAGGAATAGGGTTAAAATGGTCTTGATTTCATGGAGGTCAAGTAGAGGCATAATCCTAGCTTCAATGATTATTTTTATCAATTTGGGCTAAAAACAAGCCACTAAAGGATTTCCTACAGGAAGTACTTGTTCTCCTACAGGATTCCATAGTTCTCCTACATGATCCCTTGTTTTACTACAAGATGTTACAAATTTACTGTATGAAATTATAATTCATTGAATGACCAAGAAAATCAAATCCAAATTGGACGGGACAATTTTTTTTATTTAATAGGATGTCTTAGATCCCCATTCCAAGTGGAATCACTCAAAAATACCTATGTTAATCCATGGTAAAAAATAGTAGAAAAATACTAGTCGAAAATCTAGAAATTCGAGAACTAGTGAGCTAGTAAATCTGTAAAATACCTAACCTAATCATGTGAAAATTCAATGGGGTAATTGTTTTATGAACTAGAATGCATTTGTGATCTAATTCAAGTGTAACTAACTTAATTGGAGCTCATTATCATGCTATAAAAAATAGAAGAGATTTATTGTTCTTCGTCACAAAGGAGTTCCAAAAATCTAGATTTGGGAATAAGAAAGCTAATCCAAGTAGCTCAATAATTATTATGACCTTCCAAATATTTTCCAAGGATGAAATGATGCTTGTGATCCTGCAAAACAACTTACATCAACCATTTAACCTAATCCTACAACAAGAAATCATTAATACTAAATGCAGAAATAGAAAGAAATAAAAACAAGAGATGCATGTGAATAAGAAGTGAAAATAAGGAAAAAAAAAACAATACAAAAGGTATGTGAGGCTCCTGGGATGGCCAAGCCTAAGGAAACTCAGAGAAATATGGAGGATAATAAGATTTATAATTTGAAAATGACACCAATCTTCATTATTTTCATCAATACAATTACATCCCTGCAAGAAAATACAATGGAGCTGCAGAAATATGAGTTCTCTCCCCAAGAACACTAATCAAAATCTATCCCTAGAGGCAAATTCGACTTGGTACTTATACAAAAAGATTAAGAATCATTCCCCATGAATGGAGGAAGTTTTCCCCAACAAAATCCCTTAATTAGTGGATCTAGTTACCAATACTAGGAATCTACATTAAATCGCAGGGAACACATTCGTAGATTTTCTCAATCATTGGAGTTCCATAGTCTATGCAATAATTCCATAATATCTTGTTTATTTATTATTTAATAATGATCCTCCTGTAGTAGGGAGAAATTCCCTAAATTATCTCCTCCTCCAAATCATCACAATCTGCCCAATATTCTCATAATATTCCACAAAAATAAATAATATTAGGCACAAATATGAAATTATTCACAAACCTTCATAACAAATTTATTAAAGTTAAAAATACATTATCTAATGCAAAAATAAAGGTTTATTGTGCTGAAGGGTCGTCAGAGGCCTTAATTTATGTTTAATTTAGAGGCATGGGCCTTAATTTATGTCTAATTTAGAGGCCCATCAATAGTTCTTGAGGAGGCCTACATTCCTTAAGAGAGCTCAAGTCATTGCAGTAATAATGCAAGGGTATAAATCTCTCTCCCTCTCTGTGGTCTCCCATGGTCAGACCATATTGTATGGGTTCGTCATTTTCTCCTGCTCGTGTTGTTGTTCTCTCTACTAACGTCTCTGCTAGATGATTGACATATAAAACTCATCGACCTCATACATAAAATACACTTTTTTTTATTAAATGAAAAATGTATTTATAAATATGGAAACATAACTTTCAATTAAAAGAAAACAAATCATCATTGCACCCAAAAGATAGTCATGCATTGTTTTAGGTGCATTTTCTAAGATAAGCGCACCAGCATCAGTGCGCACATACGTATGACACACCGTTGTTGGTTCATAACTTTAATTTTTCATAGCGATGCATCACACTTATGCATTGGTTTGCATGTATAAATGTTTTGTATCGGTATGGAATGTTCAGGTTATCAAACGCACCGATCTATAACTCTATTTTTTAATTTTATTTTTCTTGATCATTTGGTAAATATAAAGGCATCAAATGTAACACACTGACGTACTATTTTTAGCTCTCTCGGTGCCTTTAAATTTATGAAAGACACGGCAACAATAGCAGTGCATTACATTCACACACCGAATTGCATGCAACCTGTAAATTTGCAGGGTGTGTCACTATCAGTGCGAGCTGAACATATCGAGTTCACTGCGCAAGAATTTTTTTTCAAAAGAAATGGAAATTTTAAGCTAATTTTCAATTCTAATCTACTAAAAAATTAAATTAGAGAGAAACATGGACAATGCATGGACATTTGGCCATCAAGGAGGAATTGTTGACACATAATGGAGAAAAACAAGTTTTACCCCGATTTGAAAAATCAGAAAGTCAAGGAGTGAGCATAGTATGGAAGGATGGTGAGCAAGAGAAGCACTAATGTCAGGGAACTTGCATGAGGCAAGAGTGGCACTGGTGTTTCAGAGATCTCCAACACTGTAGATGGTAAAAATGAAACTTACGGTCGGGAGGGTTTTCTTTATTTAACCCTCCTTGATGCATTACTATAACTGCACCGATGCAGAAGATATCAAACACAACCATGTTTTTTTTTTTAAATAAAAAATCTATAGTGGTGATTTTATTAAAACAACGTAAACTTTGAAATGGGAACTCTGGCAAAAAAACCCGAAAAATATGAAAACAGTGCTAAAAACGAAAAGTGTGTATACTTGAATGATGTTTTTATTTAGGGTCAATTTTGAACATGTTTTAAAAATGGCAGTGAAAATGAATTTTTTGGGCAAAAATTGTGCAAAAAACACCCTGAAAATGAAAATCATTGACATTGGAATGATGGCTTTTTTTTTAGGTCAATTTTCAACATTTTTAAAAAATGTGAGTAAAACCGAATGTTTATGTGCAAGAAACACCCTCAAAACGAAAAGCGTTGATGCTTGAATAATTTTTTTTTCTAGGGTAAATTTTGAACATTTTGAAATAATGGTGTAAAACATTTTATCATGTCTCCGAAAAACATTAAAATTTCAAAAGAATAATGAAAACATAAAAGCAAAAATAAAAACAATGAAAAATCTTAAATAAAAATACATATTAAAAACAAAACATAAAATAAAAAAATAAAAAATCAATCATAAAAATGTTTAAAACAAAATTAACCTATAAAAGAAAATAATTAAAATTTTTGAAAAAAAATATAAAGAAATAAAATAACAAGAAAAACATGTTTCAAAAACAATTAACCTTTTTTTAATCTCCATAAACTTAAAAAAATTGTGGAAATAAAATAAATAAATAAATTTTAAAAAACTATAAAATTAAGTAAAATAGGAAATTTTTAAAAACGTTTAACAAAAACTAAAAAAAAATAGAAAATAATAAAAATAAAAAATAAATAGATTAAAAAAAAAAAGAGAAAAAAAGAAAAAAAAAAAGAAATTTAAACATTTTAAAAAAAACATTAAAAAAACAAAAATATACAATTAAAAAAATATATCATAAAAACAATTCAAATTTTAAACTATACATATTTCAAATTTCAAAAAAAAAATCAAAAAACATTTTATATATATACTATATATGATTTTAAAAAAAAAAAACATTTCAAAATTTATATTTAAAAAAATTAAAATTTAAATCTAAAATTTAAATATTTGATTTGACATTTAGCTAAAAATTATCAATTTAAAAAAAAAGAGATTAAAACATTTAAAAATTTAAAAGCGAAATATAATTTGGACTTTTTTAAAAATAACCATTTAAATATTTAAAAAATATATATTTTTACAAATATATATAAAATTAAATAAAATAAAAAAACATTTTTTTAAAATACAATTAACATATTTAACACCACCCAGCCGCCCGTGGGAGTGGCTATCCGATTCTTGAAATTGGATAGCCATCGTCTGGCCACCCGTGGGGTGGCTATCTGATTCGCGGAATCAGGTAGCCACCGCTTAGCCGCCCGTGGGGGTGGCTATCTGATTCTCAGAATCGGATAGTCACTGCCCAATCGCCTGTGGGGGTGGCTATCCGATTCACAGCCCAGCCACCCGTGGGGGCACAACCATGGGCAGTGGAGCTGTGTGCAGCTCCGCCTCCCAGGGTCACGCCCCCACAGGCGGTCGGGCGATGGCTATCCGATTCTTGGAATCGGATAGCCACTACTCAGCCGCTCATGGAGGCGCAACCTTGGGTGGTAGAGCTGCATGTATATATGTTTTTTAATGTTTTAATAGTAAATATATGTTTTTTAAAGTTTTAAATGTTTTTTATTTTTTAAAAATCGAAAATATATGTTTTTTTTTTTAATTTTTAAATTGTTCTTTTAAAATGAATATAAAATATATATATTATTAAAATTAAATGTTTTAGTTATATCTATAGTTATTATACTATATTGGTTTTTATTTTTTTAGTTGGGTATATTTTTGGTTTATTTTTATGTTTTTAATCTGTGATTTAATAGTTTTATAGATTTTTATTGACTTTTTTTTTCCCTTTTTTTAACTAGTTGTATTGTATTTTTTAGTTTTTTGTCTTAATGTTTTTTTTTATTTTTATTGTTTTTCTATTTAGTTATAGTATATATATATAATATATATATATATATATAATATATATATATACCTATTTCATTTTTTATGTTTTTTTTGTCTTTTTTCCATATATTTTATATCCTTTTTTATGAAAAAAAATTCAACATAAAATTTTGAATGTAAAAATGTAACATTTTAAAAAAATTATCCACACTCTAATACATTAAAAGATTTAAAGTGTCAAAAATTGTTAAATTTGGAAAATAATTATTTACATTTCATACATTAGAAAATTTAAAGTAAAAAAATAGGTCCTTTAAAAAAAGGGTCTGATGCAGAATCACCACTTTTTAAAATCAGCATGCAAATCACTAACATTCTAAAATGTAATGTACATAAAAAAATTTAAATTGCCAAAAACTATGCTCTAAAAAAAATATGTGTGTTCTACATCGCCCTTTTCAAAATCGGGTCACTTTTTTGCTATCTCTACGAAGTGGGTAACAATGTTGATTCCCGTTTCAAAGTTCACATTGTTTTAAGATGCCCCAAGGAGTTCTAATACAGGTACGGCACTGGTGATTTGTTTTACTATAGCACCACTCTCTTTTTTAAAATTAAAAACAACATATCAATGCTCTTTAGAAGATGCCCTAGGGAATTTTAGTACATGTACATGTTGGTGCATTGTTCGAAAATAGCACCACATTTTCTTGAAATTTAAAAACTATAGTGATGCTCCTTCTTAGTATGCATCGAGGATTTTTACTACATTAAGGGCACTGGTGCCATGGGTGTATAAAACACCAACAGTTTTAAAAGTAACATTTTCCAGTGCTATCAATTATTCAAGCAACGATGCATTGTGTTATTTAGCGTGTTGTTTTTATTTATTTTATAAAAATAAATTTTCCACAGTGCACCACATTATATGTGGTATTGATGCTTGTATGGATAGTAAGGCACTGATGCATTTGTAGATTGTAGATGCACAATCTAAAAAATATCCACCCACTCACTTCCACTACAAACGGGTTTTTGGGCTATTTTTACAGGGGTTTCCACAGAAACCTCCACTAGAAGGTATTTTTCTTGTAGTTTCCAAACAACATGATAGGATATACCTTTTTTGCATGGGTCTATATGTATGCAACCAAATCTAAAGCCATCCTACACATTTTAACCATCAAAGTACATAGTCCAGATATTATTAGGTATTAAGTTACTTCCTATACTATTATTACCATTACTGTGTACATCTATATTACAAGATTCATTTACACTAGTTGGAGAACAAGGAAGGAGTTCCAACTGTGTATTAGGTGGGACAGGTGATGGTTGTGCTTGATAACACCTATGGTTGGTTTTCAGTAAAAAATTTCCAAATATTCAATCAGCAAAGGCAACATACTCATTATGGCCCTCAAGTAGTGTCACAATATATTTCATGTATGCTTCACTTTCTACGCGAATCTAGTTTCTTTTTCCCTTATATGGAAGTCGTAAATGTGAGTAATCTGTAGAAAAATACCCCTGTAGTTTACTAGACAAATCTCTACTCATGAGTACGCCATAGGGTTCATGGATGTCCACAATTACAATATTTTTGCATTTGTGAAATTGATGATCCAATGATAACCGGATAAGACCATTCTTGAGTTTACCAATAGATTGGACAAGGGATATTCCAGCTGAGTGATTTGTGCATTGGTTTTATGTTATGAAACCAGCTCACAAAAAGATAGAAATGAGAGATCCACGCCTTAGAATTCAGCCTCTTCGAGGGGCAACCTCCTTTACATTACATAAATGAACAATTCTTCCATGATACAAATGAAAATACCTCCTTTCTATATATAGGAGTCTAAGGGCTCATAACGTAAACAGAGCCGACATAACAATAATAATGTAAGGGCACAATAATAATAATAGTGGGCTTCTATGGGGCACAATAGTAACAATATGGGCACTACATGGGTACATCAATATAATAAGGGGGTTGTACTAATAACAATAAGGGGTTACACTAGTAGTATAGGGGCCTAACACACTGGGTATGTTTCGAGATGATTGCAGGTCATCTGCCATATTTGCTTAGCTAAAATCTACAGAAATTATGATCTGAGAAGACAATTGTTCATGAAAATTTTGATGTCGCATATCAATCCCTTCAGAGATTGAGGTCTTAGTCCTAGCTATTGTGCCAAAGGTTTTATTATAATCAGATTCTGACAGCTTATGTGCCAATGGATTCATGCTCTCAGGCTTGGCCAGAGGGAGTGAAAGCAAGTTTTCTTTATGAGGCTCCACACCTTAATTCCTCAACTTGGGCACAATTCTTCTCTGGGAATTCTGTGAGGATAACAGTGCTAACTGATTTGGTTTCATTGGTGTTGGAGTCACGATTTTCGTTACACCAAAACCCGCAGGTGTTAGTAAACAGACACATCGTTACTGTTAAGCACATGCCACAAAACACACAGAAGCGTTGGATCAACATCGCCATTAAGGGGGAGGGCAACAATCTCCCCCCTCAACGCAAGCCAGGTGTGTTTCAAACTTGAGACCTTTGGCTCCGATACCACTTGTTGTTCTTCATGCTCCTGAATTTGTTGTTCATTTTCTTGTATTGGTGGTATGTTTTCTTGCTGCTCTTCAAACCTATTAATAACCTTCTTAACCTCCAACTCACCTACAGTCCTCTTGAACATTTCTGACTCATTAAATATAACATCCCTGCTTCTAATAATTTTATGTTTGACTGGATCCCATAGACGATAACCAAGATCCTCATCCGCATATCCCAAAAAAATGCATTTCATAGATTTATCATCTAGCTTAGTTCTATTTTCTTTGGGAATATGTACGAATGCTTCACATCCAAAGATTTTCAAGTGAGAATAATTCAAATTCTTACCAGTTCAAATTTCTTCAGGGATACCGCAATCCAAGGTTGTAGTTGGAGATCTATTTATGAGGTAGCAAGCGATCCTGACTGCTTCAGCCCAAAAATTCTTCTCCAAACCGGAATTGGACAACATACTTCGCACCTTTTCCATAATGGTGCGATTCATCCTTTCTGCGACACCATTCTATTGAGGAGTACCAAGCACAGTCTTCTCATGCTTGATGCCAAACCTGTTACAATATTCCTTAAATGCATTTGGGCAATATTCTCCACCATTATCTGTTCTTAAACACTTTAGCAATTTGTTAGTCTCTCTTTCAACAGCAACATGGAATTTTTGAAATATTCCAAACACTTCACTTTTATTTTTCATAGGATATACACTTTCCTAGATGCATCATCTATAAATGTTACAAAATATGATGCTCCTCCTAATGATTTGATGTTAATAGGCCCAAACACATCTGAGTGTACCAATTCTAACACATTTTTCTTCCTGTCATGGCCACCTCTAAGGAATGAAACCCTTCTTTGTCTACCATATATACAATTCTCACAAAGATCAAGACTGTAGGATTTCAAACCCAGCAATAAATTTTTAATAAGGATTTTTAAGCCCTTCTCTCTCATGTGACCCAAACACTTATGCCACAGATCTGTTGAATTTGCTTCTTTTGTGACAGCAGCCAAATCTGATTTTCCTATTAGCGTCTTCAATGTAGATAATGTTCTTGTCTTGGGTCCTTTGGCCATGACCAATGCTCCTTTGCTAATTTTCCAGCCTCCTTTTCCAAAGCTTATCGAATAGGATTCATCATCTAGTCGTCCCATAGAGATTAAACTCATGCTCATTTCTGGTACATGCCTAACCTATTTCAACAATATATCTTTTCCATCTTTCATCTTGATCTGGACATCTCCCACTCCAACAATACTGCAAAAATGATTATTCCCAAAATGCACTCTACCATAATCACCGAGATTATATGAAACAAAACTATCTTTGCATGGGGTTACATGGTGAGATTCCCCAGATTCAAGGATCCAATAAAAGCTACTACTAGATGTATATACACATGCATCCTCTACTGAAACAGTAAACAATACATCACCATCTGTGGCCACAGCAGTAGTCTCACTTTCATTTGTGCTGAATGACTTGTGATTTGTACTAGATGGTCTCTGATCCTTTTGTCCTTTCTTCCAGAATCAACATTCTTTCTTCATGTGCATGGGTTTGCCACAATGAAAGCAGATGATTCTTCCTCTCCTTGATTTTGATCGGCCTCTCGATCTTGATCGCCCTTGCCAGCCTCAATCCATTCTCCTACCATAATCAGCTAGAGCTAGAGCCTCTCCTCCCTGGTTTTCCGCAATTGACTTACGTCGCAGCTCCTCATTCATTAAACTGTTGCTGACATCATCAAACTGCAGGGTCCCTGCAGTTGTTGAAGTGCTCATAGCTACAATTAAATTTTCCCAGCTGTCTGGCATAGAACACATTAGCAAAATAGCTCTAATTTCATCATCTAAAATGATTTTAACAAAGGCAAGTTGATTAGTAATAATATTAAATGCATGCAAGTGCTCAGCAACTGAAGCACCCTCCTTCATTTTGAGATTATAAATCTTCTTCATCAAGAACACTTTGTTTGATGCTATGTTCTTCTCATATAGATCATGGAGCTTCTTCCATAATCCTTCAGCCGTCTTTTCTCCAGACACATTGAAATAAACATTCTTTGCTAAATATTGGCGGATTGTTGCAATCGCCTTTCTATCTAGCTTATTCCACTCTTCATTTGTCATCGATGAGGGTTTCTTTGTTGTGCCCTCAATCAGCAAGTATTGATCCTTTAAAATCAATATATCCTCCATCTGTGATTTCCATAGGGAAAAATTAGCCCCGCTCAAATTTTCCATATATGTAAGTGTTGTCTCCATTTTCAATCAAATTCACATCCCAAAACACAACAACTCCACTTAAAAATAAAACTTTAATTATTGCTCTTTAAAATTTAGTAATAATGACCTTCCTCTTTTTAAAATACCCTTTTCAAAATTCTTGTTCCTTTTTAAAATATACTTTTCAAAATTCCAACATATAATTATATATTTTCATAATAAATATAAAAACATATATAATGTTTTAACATTTTCACATTTTTCACATACATATGTTGGTTTGAGCAAAAAAAAAAAAACAACAACAACAACTTAACGTGCAAGCTTGATGTAAAAAAAACTTACGAACACCACGTTTCAACTCCAATCTCCACGAATCTCGACTTTGCAAACTCTAGCAACACGTTTCAACATAGATCCATGACCTTGTTTTTCTTGCAGCAACTACCTTTTAATTCCAGCATTCCTTAGCTATTTCCTGGACAGATCCTTCAACAGCTCCAGGGGTAACAACCAACGTTTTAAGGAATGCTGACAGAGCAAGGAAATGGAACTAAGCGGCTTGCACCGTGGATATTCGAACCATGCTCTAATACTAGTTGTTAGACCAGAGCATACATAACACACAACAGATTTATACTTAGAGACTTAGACAACAATAGCAGAGAATAATTCACAGAGACAGACAAATGGAGAAACAACAAGATTACTTAATCAGAAACAGTGGAATAGATAAAACAACCACTGGAGAAAGAAATCACTTTGCATTACATAACAGGCTTGGGCCTTGGCTTGCCTTCCTTGGCCAGAGAAATTACAAATTTATAGAGGCAGAAGACGGATCTGGAATCCTGTGTGTGATTCAGGTGGAGATCTGGAATGATCTAAAAACCACTGGTAGTGTCGGAGAATCTAGAATCCTAGAGATCTAGAAAAATCTAATCTAGAATCCTCTGTGAATTTGGCTTCACACTTAACAATTGGATGATGTCGATAATATGTCAAACCCTTTGGAACACCCACTCTATTAATTTATTTTCCCATTCATCTGGTGACAAATAAACTCGAGTAGGTGTATTGCCTAGGTGTAATCTCTTTTGAATAATTTGAACAACAAGTTGCCTCACAATAGCAGTTCCCTTCCCCAAACCAATTTCTTGGTTCCCTTTCTTCTTTTTCGCCTCTCGACTTCCCCTTGGTTTCATGTGCCTTCGTATCATTTTACTCTACACTTCCCCCTTCACTACCTACCCCTTTAATAGCAACATCATGGAGAACAATTTTGCCCAGGAAGTTTTTCTCTGCAGTTCCACCTGCAATAATCTTTTCATGCAAACTGAGCAAAGAGAGCGTGAAAACTACCTCGCAAGCTAGAATTCGTCTCATCTCGTGAAACAAGGCAAGAACGTCACTCTTGATCAACTTCAATAACCAATTTCATCCGCTTCGCGCCACATTCAAGTTGTCGCTGCATCAGCAGCCGTCACTTTCAATTATGCATCTGAAAGTGCACAAAACTCTGGAATGTCAAGCGATGTAAATAAACAACAAACGGGAAAGCTCAGAAACTCACCATTCAATAGTGAGCATGAAAGCACCTCCTCTTCATATCATGTTAACCTGATCATATTATAAATCACAATTAAATTCCAAATTTGGTCCAGCCTATCAGAGTTCACAACTTGTGGAGTTATTAAAAAGCCCAACATAATGAGCGGACAAGCGGACGTGATATGATCATAAAGCAGATTTAAATTCTATATCGAGTCTGGGACATGAACCAACTATATCGTAAAATTTCTGATGGGAGAAGTTGTGATATATGACACTGTATGATATGGGCCATCGGAGGTCGGGAGTATAACATATCAGAGTTTTTCAAGACATACCATATATAAAACTCCGATAAATGGGATTCCCTGATAAAGGGGTTGTTTTGGGCTCGTCAAGGTTTCACCCTCACTGCATTTACTTCCATGAGTTGTTTTAAATGGGCTCCTTTTGTCCTCGGCGTTGCTTTCATTAATGAATTAGACGATTCCACCTTCTCGTGTCTGACACAATGCTACATATGCTCCATCTAGCCTCTGAAACAACTCATGGTGCCCACCGAACTCGATGACCTCACCATTTTTTACCAATTTTATTTTATCATCTCCTTGAATAGTGGAGAGACGGTGAGCCACGATCACCGTTGTGCGCCTAAGAGAAGCTTGTTGAAGTGCATCATGAACGATGTGCTCTGATTCTGCGTCTAGAGCACTCGTCGCCTCGTCTAATAATAGGATGGAATGGTTTTTCAGTGTCGCTCTTGCTATGGCTATTCTTTGCTTTTTCCCTCCTGACATTTGCAGACCACGGTCTCCTACCTGCACCTTTTGCAACCTTGCTTTGTCATGTAATGAAAATTCAATCTTGCACCCTTATGCAAAAAATAATGCAATGAATCTAATGTGGAAATTTTACTCAGGACACTGAAGTGATAGATTTAAGAAATTATAACTTCGTGTTTCAAACAGAGCATTTCGTCAATGACAAAATAAAATTTTCCAAGAAATACATAAAATTCATCGAAAATTGTTTAGCTTTTACTTTTAAATTTATTGTGATGGTAGGTTTTCGGAATATTGTGGAATTTGACAGTTAAAACTTAAAACAAAGTCAAATAATTCACTTTTTTCCTAACTACTGTATCATGTGTGAGTTTATGGTGAATTTATGGTGATTGCAGAATTCAAGAATATTTTGCAATCTGATAATCAAACAAAAAGTCAAACAATTCACCTTTCTCCTAACCATTAGATTTCTGGATATATTCCAAAACTGTATTCAAGCTAAAGATACCTAGCTATTAACCAATAAGAATAATATTTTAAAATAACTTTTGCAAACTATCTAAACTCAAAGAGGACATATTATGTAGATTTAATTTGCTTAAAAATTACAAATCTTAATTTGATTGTAAATGTTAAAAATATTTTGGAATATAAAAGAAAGGAACATATCAATTCAAGATAAGGACAAGGGCGATGTAAGAAACCTAATTCCTTTTAATCAACTTCCAAAAAAAACTCAAAAATCTACAATTTAAGTAAGTATAGATTACATTAACAAAATATTCCACAATTCCTCGCATTCTATACCTCAAAACAATGATATTAATAAAATAGACATGGATTCAACTTGTTTCAGAAGATATAGTATAAAACATGCATCTCATAGTCGTTTGGGAGTTTCCTAATGAAATCGTGGGCATGGGAATGATTTCCTCCATCGTTGCATCATCTCATCAAAATAAAATATTCTCGCAAATAGTGGTAGCAAAGAGAGTGGGCTCTTGACTAACCAACCCAATATGGCTACGCAACCATTTCAGTTGAAGGTTCTTAATATTCTCTCCATCCATAAGAATCTCTCCTTTCAGTGGATTGTAGAACCTTTCTATTAATGAAATGGATGTATATTTTCCATAACCAATGGAACCCACTAAAGCAACTATTTGACGTGCAGGAACAGTGAGGCAAATAATTCTGAAATATGGGGCTATCAGGTCTGGATGGATATGCAAACACAACATTCCGAAATTGTATATCCCCGAAAACTTTTTGCAATACTTTTCCACTCATGTCCTCTGAATCGATCTCTGGTATTCTGTCGATCATTTCATATATGCCAGAAGCCGCAATAGTTGCCTCAGAAAAGCACTTGAGATTTGGAAGTGCACTCCCCAGAGAGATCTGGTCACATTACCATCAATGTCAATGGGTTACAAATTAAATGATAAATATTTCAACAAATACATCATTTAATATTTTTAAAATAATAATCAATCCATAGTGAGATGATATTGCATATCAACCCAGTGAAAAGATGTTATAAAAGGATTCTGCGATATCTTTGTTGGATGGAAAAACCCCTTTCACCAAGTTTGATCTAAGAACAAGTTTTACAGTTTCGTCAAGCGCAGCTGAAAATTTGTTCACAGCCTCCAATTCTCCGACAAAAGAATAAACAGTTCTAATATCAGAAATTCCGTGCTCTGCAATCATAATCGACATACTGCATTTCGCATGTGTTTTCTGCAGAGGGGACAAGTGATATTCGAAAAAAACCACATTTCAATAAAGTCCATGTTGTTACTCATTGCATTATGAGTTATCAATTGCCTAGAGTACAAAAGAGCGGTGAAGTTTGAAGCTGTTTCTCAAGCCACATAAGCTTTCAAATTTTAATTTGGACCCTCTCCATTGCATAGTACTTGAAACAAGCTTTCCAACGGTATATGGAAGTCCAAAAATGGACTCCAAGATCATAAATTAGAGCAGATTGAAGACAACCCTTTGAAAACTAGAAAAAAAAGAGAAAAGACCAAGGGAGGCTCATTGCAATCACAATTAGAGTCTTGGCAAAGCAACAGTAGGGAAGATTTGATCAAATGTGTGATCAGTGATCATTGATATTTGCGATCGCAAAATTCAAAGGGTCCAAGGTAGAGAAAATATCGCATATTGGCGGTCGGAGGCCCATGACGTATAGCATATCAGTGGTTCACAATGCAGAGCACTGATATCACATATCAGCGATCGCAGGTGCAAAAGGGTGCACACAAATACCGATATCAAAACATCACCGAATGGCAATATCAGAACATCGGCAAAATTTTGGGCCTTTAGTGTTAAAGCGCTGGGAAGGGCCAATGACGATTTACAAAGGAAATCAGTTGCAAAACCAGAGGCAGGCGGGCCTTTTCTCTCTCCTCTAGGGGGGCCACGTGACAGAGTACCATTAGTCCCAATTAATACACATGGCAGCTGATGTCAGCATGATATGGCGGTACAGAGGACACGTGGCACACAGATTTGGCATTTTCAAGGGTCCTGTGAGGGCATATCCAAGTGACATGTGTCACCACTTAGGAGGTTCCACGTGGCACTAATGACGTCATTAATACCAAGGTCCCTCCTCTGCCTTCAAATAAACACCTCTCATCTCCGAAGGACCCAGATTGACTCTGCCAGATCTACGGCTCCCAGGCGTTTTCATCCCCCACCCTGCCATGTTTTCCTTTATTGGCGAGGGGGGGAGTCTGAAAAAGTGGGTTCCCCATCGGCCCTTGCTACTATGTGTCCCTCTCATATCATTTCGCACCCCCCCACTTACCACTTACCACTCATGACCCCTTCCGAAAACCACTCATCCTCACACCCTCTCCCGCCAAAGGCCCTAACGCCTGAAAAATAAGCACCTGGTCACATCCCCCGAGTTATACGAGAAGAAATGTAAACAAGGGCTAAACCAAAGGGGGCCAAAGAGCATTGAAACCCGTCGTTTCACAGTGCCTCTAAGAGTAAAAGTCTCTCTATCGTAAAAACCTGATAATGTGGTACATGATTTTGAAAGTGGATGGTTTGGCAACTGAAGCATTGAATGAAGTTGGCGCAACAGTAAATCAGTATGGGTCTACCCAGAAAGTTCCACTGTGACACGAAACTAGGGTCAATGAATACAGAGTAAATGAAGACATGGAAGGTCAATGGGACTCGATGATCCAGCATGGTGCTCCTTACAAAAGGAAGACAAGGTACTGCTCAGGTTTCCTCCGCTTCTGTACGGCGGCATGAAACTAACAGTTGCCCACTCATAGTTTTAGAGAACAAAAGCTCCAAGCAGTTAAGGCGAAATATAGAGAAACCAGTTGAACAGCTAGAGGGACACACAATGACAGAAACATGGCCTAACTAAGGGCCTTCACAGGAACATCAGAGGGATACTTCCTCCATCATCTTTTAGTTTTTTCTTTTCTTTATTATTTCTATAATTTCCATATTTCCAAGAAAGGGATCAAATCCTGATTGTAATCATTTTGGGGTAGCAGAGCCATCATAGGCCAAGACAGCTAGCCAATCGCACAGTTAGCCCTAGCTTAAGGAAATTTTGAGGTCTAAAATGGACCTCCTAAAGAAATTATAAAATAATCGTGAAAAAAATAAAATAAGATTATATTACATCATCAACTCGTATTTTCAACTTATTTCCCAATGGATTAACTCAAATTTCGAACGGAAACACTCATTGGATGTAGAATTCGATTCCACCACAATGTAGTCTTTTACAATTATTCTTCGCTCTAATAAAAAAAAATCTTTGTGGTTTTGTTTATTAGGCATTCTCCTCTTTTTCTTCTGGCACTTCAATTTTTCAGATCTTGGGGGCCTCTCCCCCAAAATCCATTTCAATCTTTTAAGTCTTGGGGCCTCCTCCCAAGATCTGGATCAGTGGTATCGGAGCAGGTTGTGATTCCATGGAAATGGGGGTTTGATGCATATTTCAGTTTCAAATTTCGCAGAAATATTCAACAAACTTCAGGCATGTGCTATGTTCTCCACAAAGCATTTTCTTCGGCCAAGCAGAAAATTTTTTTCTTTTTCATTTTTTTTGCAGGAATGTTTTTGGGCGGTGAGTTTGCAAATCAGATTTGAAAATTTTGGTGCAAAATATACGAAAAAAAATAATAGATCTGAATTTATTGTGAAAAAATGCCCAAATTCAAAAAAACAAACGGCCGAATCGGAGTCTGAATGAGGGAGATATCGTTGATTTAAAATCAGCTATGTTGCAGAAATGTTTCTGACGACAATTCGTGGATGGTGGATCTCCTTTATTTTTTTGAAATTTTGGCATATAATTTCAGAAAATTGACTGTATATCTGAGCTTCTCTCGAAAAATCACTCAATTTCCAAAAAAAAATGGGTCGAATCGGAGTTCGGATGTGGAAGTTATCATTGATTTAAAATTAGCTATTTTTTCAGAATTTTTGCGATAGTGGAAACGTTGCAACAGGAATATGAGATTCTAGGGTGTCCAGATAAGGATTTCCAACACATGGGAAGATGCAAAATGGTCCTTCTCTTTCCAAAAACAGGTTATAATAAATATTCTTAGTTATATTTACCAAGTTATGTCCATTTTAATTCTGGAGCAGCATTCGAAGCGGGTTCCCTTTGAAGATGTGCCCTCCCACCCTGCTTTAGTAGGCACCTGCTTCACATTCATCAGTTTCAACATAGCAGCATTCGGCTTGGGTTCTTTGGAGATATGTCCTCCCACCCCAGGATATGCAGGCACTTCCTACTTCATCAACAACCAACATCGCGATTATGGGTCAACCGCACAAAATCTTTGTCATCGAAGTCCATTTGCTAGGCTGCACACTATTAGTATCGCAGTTGATCACAAGCATTACAAGGTATCTCTATCCTCGGACCTTTGTTTGTCATGGTTATGGGTCATCCACAAACCCACACTTCATTGAAGTCCATTTTCTAGGCCGCACACTGTCAATATCACAATTGGTCACAAGCATTACATGGTATCTCTATCCTCGAATCTTCGTTCATCATAGTTATGGATCATCCACAAACCCACACTTCATTGAAGCCCATTTTCTAGTTCGCACACTGTCAGTATCACAGTTGTTCACAAGCATTACAGGGTATCTCTATCATCGGATCTTCGTTCATCATGGTTATGGGTTAACCACATAAAACCATTATCTTTAGTGGCTTTTCATATTCAACAAAGGCTTCGCAGGAGGGAACTTCACGCAATGGGGATCGTTGCTTCTTAAGGAGCGAGGAATGATCCGAATGGATAATGGCATCAACCCATGGTATACATCCACCCATGGAATTTACCCATGGTATTGTAAGTGGCACCCAACCATGGTATTTATCCACCCATGGTATTGTAAGTGACATCCACCCATGGTATTTTCCCATGGTATCGTGACATCCACCCATGGTATTCATTCACCCAAGGAATTTACCCGTGGTATTGTAACCGAAAAATACTATAAATAACAAATCGTATTTTGTAAAAGCATATATTTTCCACCATAATGTAGCCTTTACGGTTATTATATTTTTTAATAAAAAAAGTTTCTTTGTGGTTTTGTTATTGTGTGTTCTCGTCTTTTCTTCTAGCATTTCAAATTTTCAGATCTTGGAGGCCTCCCCCCAAGATCTGGATCAGTAGATATGGATATTTGAAATGCTAGAAGAAAAGAGGAGAACACACAATAACGAAACCACAAAGAAACTTTTTTTATTAAAATAGATAATAATTTTAAAGGCTACATTGTGGTGCAAAATCTATCCTTTTACAAAATACGACTTGTTACTTATAGTATTTTTCGGTTACAATACCACGGGTAAATTCCATGGGTGAATGAATACCATGGGTGGATGTCAAAATACCATGGTCAAATACCATGGGTGGATGTCACTTACAATACCATGGGTGGATAAATACCATGGTTGGATGCCACTTACAATATCATGGGTAAATTCCATGGGTGGATGAATACCATGGGTTGATGCCATTGTCCATTCGAATCACCAATTTGGCAGCTTCTCTCGATCATTTACAGAGTCCTAATAACTATGCCAACTCTTTGGGAGTCCTAGAAGAGAAAGCCTCACCATATCATCCTTGGCAACCGTGATTCCAACACTTCCAAGTTCATCACGACATTGAATGTACTTGATCAAGTATTTTGGAATTGTGTCGCCTTTCTCCATTTTGATTTTTCAAAGTTTGTCCTCTAGCGCCAATTTCCTTTGGTCACTATTGTTTTGATACAAGTCCGTCAATGTTTTCCACATAGCATACGGAGTTTCCTTGCCATGGAGACTCGAGACAATGTGGTCTCAAACTCCCTCAAGGATTATCTGCTGCACCTTCACCACACACTTCTTCCATTCGGCCAAATTATGTGCATCCAATGTTGTTGGCTTAAGAATTTCTTGATCAAATAATTCCTTCAAGCCAATATCCTCTAGCACAGCCTCCATTCTATCCCTCCAAGCTATAAAATTTGAGCTTCCTTCCAAGGCATACTCGAGCCGCAAACTGTACAACGCCATTTGTCAATCCTGAAGTATGTATTGCAAATTCGAATTTCACCTGTAACCCAAAACTCAAAACTTCGAAATCTCCTCTAGTATATTATTCTCAGCTTCGATACCATGTAGAATCATGTAGATTCACAAGCTCGTGCAATGTACTAAAGCACGGGACAAGAATCTACTTCTACTTTCAACCAGCAAAAGCAAATAGATCGATGAAAATAATATGAACAAGAAGAAGATAAATCGATGGCACATAACACAATATGTATCTGGGAAAAGCCACTACTCAAAACCCCACTATCTGTATTGCATATATCATAAATATGAGTGAAGATACAAAGCTTGTTCTCACTACAATAATTTCACACAAGTATGCTCAACTCTCTCATCTCACAAACAAGCTCTTGGCCAAAACTTAGCTAATTTTGCATCTCTCCAAGCGCCTAATCTCTTTGTGTAATTCCTAGGATGAATAGCCCGTATTTAAACGGAATTCATGCTTTCAAAATTGTGCAATCCAAACATAGGTTCTTCTCTAATTGCATGCATGATCTTTACAACTTAGTAAATAATACAACCGATAGTACATTGTCCCTACACTGTAGTCTCAACTAGGTCTTTCTCAGAATCAACATGCATGAGTTTCTTATGAGGCAATCTTCAGTTAACTAAAGTGGCACTTATGGATACACTAGTGCACCAACTGATTGTTAACTCTCTATTAGTTCCACAAGCAATTTGTAACTAATTTAAAAGAACATAACTCAGTAAACTAAGTGATCTAATTTACAACTCACAATTAAACTCATCATGGACCCCTAAAGTTTAGGGAGAACATATACATGACTACAGAAAGATTGCCAGCTCGAAATTCCTAAGCTAATTATGTTAGGTCCCTATAATACTAGAGATTACCCCATTACTATTGTAGTTGCATCCCTTATTAATATTGTTGAGCCCCTATGGTCCCCATATTTTTATTATTGTGCCCCATAGAATCCCTCTATTGTTATTTTTGTGGCTTTATATTATTATTGTTAGGTTGGCTAGGTTATATTGTGACTCCATAGACTCCTATATACAGAAAGGAGGTTTTGTCATTTGAATCATCCAAGAATTGTTCATCTGTGTAATGTAAAAGAGGTTGCCCCCTCGAAAAGGTTGAATTCTAAGGTGTTGATCTCTCTTTTCTATCTTTTTGTGAGCTGGTTTCATAACATTTGGTATCAGAGCTTTGGATTCTAGGGTTTCGTTGCTCCAAATAGGTCATCATGGAATTTTCGCTATAACTTTTTT
>APFE031728093.1:160180-179746 GCA_000404065.3 Pinus taeda | reverse complement strand
TGTTCCTCTGAAAGTTGTGATTTCCTTAGCAGGGAGGAAGTCATTGTTTCCTTAAGATAGCTCTGGATGACAATGGTAGAGTTTTTGGAAGTAGCTGTTCTACAGAGAATCTTTATTTTGTTATTGATACCTTTTATTCATTGATATAAAACAATTTCTTTGCTAACGGTTGTTTTCTTCAAACTTTATGAATTTGAAACTAGTGTCATATCTAGGTTAGAGTCTTTAACTGTATCTTTCAATAATAAAGATCAATTTTCCAAAAGATTTGCCATTTATACAAGCAAAAAATCAAAATCTGAAAGAGAGTTGGTGTCTTTTTCGTAAATGCCTAATGTAACGATTCACAACTGGTTTTATTATGAAAAGAAAAACTATTACTCTACAAAAATAGAAGAATAATCTTCTATGGAAAATATTTCTTGAAAATTTGTCCATTGACAGGCAAAGAGTCTCTTTTACCTGCTAAATCCTGTAATGCACACGTTGATGGACCTATGAGTTCTACAATTTGAAAAGGACCAAGCCACATTCTTTGAAATTTTGTATGTTTCCCCTTTTCTTCATGAGCCTTGTCCCATTTTAAAACTAAGTCTCCTATCTGAAAATCTTTTTTGGTCATTATGTTTGAATCAAAAGAGGATTTTACTAGTGCTTGATGATGAACATGCGTTTTCTTAGCCTGTTCTCATTGTTCTTCTAATTTGATTATTTCCATTTGTCTTAGGTGTAATGAGGAAGTTGGTACTTTGTCAATGTATTGAACTAGAGACAAAGAGGGAATTGCTAAATGAGTCAGAAGAACCACTTCTTTCCCATAAACTAAATTAAAGGGAGAAGTGCCAATGGAAGCTTTTCTCGTTATTCGGTCTGCTGAAAAAGCATATATTAAAGATTTATGCCAATTTTTATGATTTTGGTCTACTGTTCGTTTGATAATTTTGATTACGTTTTTATTTGTAGACTCGGCTAACCCATTTCCCTCTGGGTAATAATTGGGCGAATATTTAATTTTGAATCCTCTTTTAAGTGCAAATTCAGTCATTGCATTTCCAGAAAAGTATGATGCATTATCAAACATTAAAGCGGAAGGAAATCCAAACCCAGTGATTATAAATTGATCTATGAACTCAATGATATTTTCGGCATTAGCCGTCTTGAGTGGAACTGCTTCTACCCACTTAGTAAAATAATTTGCTGCTATAAGGATATATCTATGCTGCTTAGAAGAGTGAGAAACGATCTTACCTATTATGTCTAATCCCCACTGACTGAAAGGTTTCTCAATGTTAACTGGTTGTAGTGGTAAGGATGGCTTCTTTTATCTCCCAACAGTAGTTTGGCAGACTTGATATTTCCTCACGTAACTGTGCGAGTCTTTGAATAACGTGGGCCAGTATACCCTGCGCGCAAGATTTTATGTGCAGTAGCATCTCCAGCATAGTGTCTACTGCTGGCCCATCGTGGAGTTCCTACAAAACTTTTTCAGCTTCAGTTTTCTCAAGACATCTAAGGAGAACATAATCATAATTTATTCTAAAAATAATATCATTTATGAGCTGATATTGTTTGGTTTTCAACCTTAGAGCTCTTTTCTTAGTATGATCAAGGTGTGAAGGAGCATACCCGTTCTTAAGATAATAAATGATATCAGCGTATAATGACTCTACATCGTTTAGGCTTACCTTGCACATTTGTACCTCTACAGATGGAATTTCAGAAATTTGCGACGCTCCAGCCAACATTTTGCAAAAGCCTTGACCTCTTACAATGTTTGTTGGTTTAATTTCTATGTCATATTCTTGTAAGACAGTGACCCAATTGGCCCTCTTTTCACCCACATCCTTTTGTACTAGAAGATTCCTTACCACTGGAAATGGTACTATAATATGGGTTTTGAGTAGAAAAGTTCTGAAGTATTTGATTGCTTTGAAAACAGCATAAGCCTGTTTCTCCACATCTGAATAATTTAATTCAGCACCCTGTAAATTTGAACTAAAAAAAGAAATTCGGGCTTCTACTTTTTCTTGATTTGTTTGAGTGAGTATTGTAGCATATGACCTATCTGAGGCAAATGTATATGAAATAAAAGGCTCTGAAAAATTCAGAGTTGCTAAAGATGGAGCATTAATAATAGCTTGTTTGATCAGGTTGAATGCTTCATGTTCACCTTGGCCCCATTTAAAATTTCAGTTCTTTTTAATCATGGCTTGTAAAGGAGAGAAAATTCGTGAAAAATCCGGAACAAATATCTTTACAAAGTTGATATGACCAAGAAAAGATTGCATGGCTTTTTAGTTATGAGGTAGGGATATTTCAGAAATCTCTTTGATTCTGTCGGAATTGATGTGAATTCCAGATTTTGACACTATGAATCCTAGAAGTTTCCCTTCACTTAATGCGAAAAAATATTTCTTTGGGTCAGGTGAAATTCCATACCTTAAACATCGTTGAAAGATTTGTTTCAAGTCTTTAAGATGGTCGCTTCGTTTCTTGGAATACACAGTTATATCATCCAAGTAAATTACTACAAATTTCTTGACTAAACCTTTGAATGCCATGTCCATGGCTCTCTAAAATGTGGCACCAGCATTAATCAAACCAAATGGCATCTTTCGATATGCATATGTGCCCCATTTAGTTCTGAATGTGGTTTTCAATTGATCATCAAGATGTACCAACATTGATTGTATCCTGAAAATCCATCCAAGAAAGACATTAATTTTGAGCCCGCCATTGCCTCCAATATCTGCTCCATAGGTGGTAAGGGAAAATTGTCTTTTTGACAGGCCTTGTTAAGATTTTAAAAGTCAATGCAAATTCTAATATCTCCATTTTTCTTTCTAATAGGTACCATATTGGAGACCCATTTAGAATGTCTGATGGGAAAGATTATCTTGGCTTTCAATAGCTTATTGAGTTCAGTTTTTATCTGATTTTCTAAATTGGGATGGATCTTTATCAATTTTTGTTGGACAGGTTTTTCATTATCGGTCATTAGAATAGTATGTTGGATGATGGAAATGTTAGATGTTTTGAGTTCATCATAGTCCCAAGAAAAAACGTTTTTGTATTGTCTCGAAAGATGAATATACGCTAGCTTTTCTTGAGGGGCTAGGCCAAGGCCTAGATTTATGTTTTATGGTTTGGCATCGGTTCCTATGTTTACTAATTCGTAATTCAAAGTTGAACTTTGGAGCTTTGAATTGGTAGACCTTTTAAACCGATCTTTCAAATCGTACAGATCTAACTTGACCACCAACTTAGGTATAGCATTGCTAGTGCTACCTTTTTGCAATTGTCGATCATATTGGTCTTTGTCAATTATTTGATTGGAGTAGGATCCTTCAAATGTAAGGAAATTTAGGATATCAGGATCATTGTTGAATATTCTCCAATTTGTGATGTTGTTAGGAATATATGATCTAAAGATTAATTCTATTGAGAATCTATCTGGACTAAAATATTCCGAAGGAATGATCTTAGAAGCTACGTTAGCTAAAAGGTCAGCGCTTGCATTCTGGAGTTTGGGAATTGATGAAATATTGAATGCTATAAAATGCTCAGTCAGATCTTGAACTAAATATTGATAGTGTTCTAAATGACCTAATAAGCAATGTATAGTATTCCGTACCTGTCTGACTACAATTTCAGAGTCTTTGAAGACTTGGAGGTACTTGATGTCTAACCCGATTGATTTGTACAACCCTTGGACTAAAGCATCATATTCTGCTGTATTGTTGGTACAATCAAATTCGAGCCTGCATGTTAACATGATTTTATCTCCTTCTGGACTAATTAGCATGCATCCTGCTTCTGCTCCTTCGCTAGATTTAGAACCATCAAAAGACAATTTCCAAAACAAAGATTTATTTACAGATCTATCTAAAAAATTGATACATTTTGAACTATCTGTTTGAGAAAAATTTTCGACTTGGGACAAAATAGAATGTTCTAAATAAGGTGACGTATTAGCATTAAAATTACTGAGGAAAGAATCTACTGAGTAATTGCCAATTATGCTATTGTTATATGCTACTGGTTCATTTTCCCCCTCTAATTTCGTTACTATGTACTTCTGATGTAATTCTCATTCAAATTTTATTTTATTTGGCTTACCATTGTAAGGCAGCCACATGTGCGACCAGTCAGTTGCGAAGTATCCATGCAGTTTTTTTCACCAATCCCTGCTAAGAATTAAGCCATAAAATTCAGGGATATTAGCGACTAAAATGTCAATAACTTGACATACCTTCAGGTTGGATGACAGCCTTATGGTTACTTGATTTAGTTTGCCAATGACTTCGACTTACGATCGATCTAGCTGAACTATGCGAACAACTGATTTCTGTGGTTGAACGTTTAATTTAGCGCATATGGACTTTCGTAAAATATTCGATGAAGCACCAGAATCCACTAAACAATTATGTACAATTTTGTTAAAAAATTCATAAGTAGGGAGAAACGAGGGAGTATGAGATCTTGATCTTTTTCCAATTAAAGCGATGTCATTTGGATCAATCTTGTTAGTCACATTAGTTGGAGGTCTTCCCATGTTCTGGGAAGCTTGAGAAAGTACAGTGGTAGGCAAAGGTGCAACTGGCATAGCATGTAATTCTTTCAACATTATCTTTTGCTGATGCTCTAATTTTCTCAATTCATAAAGTGTCATGTTGGCCCTAGTCTTTTTCATGTCTTCTATAATATTGTACTCCATTTCATCCGAAATGGTCCGTGTTTTAGATGGATTTGATGAATCAGTTTGGACTGGGCTAGTTTGAGTCGCTTTAGATGTCGTTTTCTTTGTTGTGACTTTATCCTTTGTTGTAGAGCTTGCGCTCTTTGGCTTTGTTTTAGTTTGGGGAGGATCAAGTTGATTTCTACTTCATGTGTTAACTGGGAATAATTCTTGATCTTCTTCTTGTGGGAGGATGAAAACCCACATTCCTTGTAATTCTACAACTTCTTCATCATTGGTTTGCCCTTCAGTGTCAATTTCCTCTTCCTCTTCCTCGGATTTAGCACTTGTAATAGCATTGGGTGGCCTTGAATCTGTTGATGGGCCTCTTTTAAAAGCTCTGTAGGACCTTTTTGAAGAAGTTTCTGCTACTTGCTTTTTTATGTCGACCATTTCATTGGACATGGTCTTCAGAAATTTTTGCAATCCCTCCAAATCGAATGGATCTTTTGCTTGTTTCTTCTTGGACTCTTCTTTGAAGGTGACCTTCTTAGATTTCCATTCCTCTATCACGGATTTGTTCTCTAGGGATATTATACGTTTCTCTACTGCTATGGCTTCTTTCATGTTTTCAGCTAAGGTTGTTTTATTAGACATGTCCACGAAGATTGCTATGTTTGATGGTAAAGCAGTGATATACCATTCACATCGTACTTCTTCGCTGGGCTGGGAAGCAGTAGGAATTTTGTTTAGAATTTTATTGAAATGTAGATTGAAGTCTTTGATAGGCTCTCTAGATTCGGTCCTAAGGGTGGATAGGTAGTTGATTAACATTGTCGTAGACCTATCGTCACCAAACTTGGTTAGGAATTGGTCTTGGAAGATGTCCCAACTAGTAATGGATCTAGAGGGTAATGAGAAATACCACGATCCAGTTGTTCCTTGCAGAGTATAAGGAAACAGTCGAACAACAACATCTTCATTAGTAACCCGTTGAGATTAATGGATAGCATAAAGTTGTTTATGTGCTCTTCTACTAGCATGCCTGCCTTAGGATTGAACTTAGGCAGCCATTTCTTGGGATGGGCCGGTATCTGACTCAAGGGTGCACACATTAAGATTGCCCCAGGGTTATTCCATGGAGTTTGGGCCATTGCTGAACTACTAACAGAGGGAAGTGCAGAAGATGATCCTTGTGGTTGGGAAGATGAGGATATTACGATCACAGATGATTGAGGAGAAGTTATAGGGGTTGGGTGGATTGACAATGGTCTGAAGTGGAGGAGTGGACGGTTGACTTTGCGGTGAAGAGGTTGAGATGGATGATGTTGACGAAAGAGTCTCGTTGTCGGACCATTTAGGTGATTTCCTTGCTCTTTTCCTTTTGGGAAGAGGTAATTCGGTTGGCTGAACGCCAAACATTTCACTCTTTAATCTGGTAAGGGGATGAGCAGGGTTATACTGCAAAGTCACGCTGCCTTGAGATTTATCAGATCTTTGAGGAGAAATGGAAAGTCGCTGAAGTTTGTGAATCAGAGATTCGACTTCAGGAGGTTCAATAATAGATTGTTCTGAAATGTCAGGGTTTGTAGTAGTGGTTGATGGTCCGGCGACTTCTAACTCTAGATTTAAGTGTAACGGAGAAGTCGAGGGAGATGGTGAGGGCGATTTACTCTCAGAATAGTATTTTGATATAGATTTACTTGCCATTCGTATTTCAGGCCCTCCTTCTAGTGCCATATATGTTGAAGGCTCCGAAAATCGGGTCTACAACAAGGGGGATACCTGCCCGGTCCAGACCTTGGTTGGCAGCTCCTTATCCATTTGGTATAGTAGATCCGACTGGGGATATGGGACCAGTTTCCCAATTCAGTGTGTGTGTGTGAGAAAGATGGATGTTTTTGCTATAAATGGAATACTTCTATCCTAATTCTAATCTAATGCTATGCTATTGTATTCTAATAAACAGAAAAACATCTAAATTTATGCTAACATGGGGTGTGATCTTTCTTCTATGCGATCTAAAAGATTTCAAACAATAACTCGTAATAAAGATCATTCAGCTATTATAAGAAAATAATTCATTAAAGATGAACTACTTCGTACAAAAAGTTAGACGAAATAGTTGTGAAAACATATCGAATAAATGAGCCATTCATACACTAAGCATAAATAAATAGTTGTCACCATAGAAAAGTGTCGAAGGATAACTCAGGCATCCATGTTGTAATATATAAATAACTAAAAATTGAGCATCACTTTAGCACATAAGCAGAAATGGTTAAGAGATAAAAGTACCATTTATAACTAGTCCTACTCATGAGCTTCAAGTGACAATTGATTTATCTCTCCTTGATTTAAGATCCACTAAGAGTACAGAAGTGCAACATCAGTAGCAGATATCAAATACAAATACCAATAAACCTTGTTCCATTCATTCATCAAAACCTCCTCGGAGGGTGAAAAAGTGCATGTTCTAAGGACAAGTTTTTGACAAATTTCTGGACCCTTCTCTAAATGCGTGAGAAGGGTTTAAATACTACTAACTAAATAACTTATTTACAGAAACCCAGGATTCGGTTTAAATGACCGTCCCTTTTTTAAGAAAAACTATTTCTAAAATTAAATCTAATATCTAACTAATTATGTATTTTCTCCTTAACATCGCAAGCATTCAATATTTGCCTGAGTAGATTTGGCTGACTGTATTCCACCTTTGGTTGAGTTAAGCAAACAGAATTAGCAAGAGTTGGCACTATCCTTTCAGCAAAATCGATGATATACTTGAGAGTCATCCAATGACTATGTGGCTTTACCATGTATGCCTGGTAATAATCCCATTTCAACTTGGTTAACCCTTGGATTTCTTCTGCTTTTTCTTTAGCTTTCTATTTCCAGTTTGTTTCTATCATTGCTTTCTTGCAATTTTCGGGGCTTGTAGGTGACTGAGTAATTAGAAGCCTTCCTTCTCAAGCAAGTTTGCTTAGCGATGCACGATTACGACTAGGTGCTAATCGTGCATCGGAAACTGCCTTTGTTCCTTGATCTGGGCTTCCCTGATGCGTTTTTTGCCTTTTGGCCTTTTTCTCTTATCGGGTATAAAGCTCAAAATTTGTAAAAATAGTGATTCTGTGAAATCTTGACCCTGAGCATTAAACTGTCTATTTCTGGTATCAGCATCATTCAGCACCCATTCAACCATGGTTGTATATGAGAGATCTATGATGGATGCCCCAGAAGAGTTCGCACAACTCTTTCTCTTCCTTAAGTAGATTAGGTGTGCCTTCCCAAATGGACATTGGAGTACTGCCTTTCCTCCTCATAGTTTCCTGCATACTGCCTTGTATATCGCTTTGTCCTTTGTTCCTGCAGTTTACAAATGAGGTGGAAGTAATGATAAAAATAATGACAAGAAAACTTTAAATTTTGAAGATATACAAAAACACGGCACCTTACGTGAACTAGTTCTTTGAAAAACAAAACACCATACTTCATTAGCAACTGGAAACAACTCATTAATTCGCATTAAAGTGCATGACCAATTCTTGGCCTAAAAAAAGTTTTCTCGAATAATGAGCTAGAACCAACTATGATGGAGAGGTCTTGCGATTTGCTTTGCGATATCGCAGATCACTGCATCGCGTGACCGCAATCTAGTCGTGTTGTTCTATTGCAAGGTTGCTTGGTTGCAATATCACAAGATCGCAGATCACTTAATCGTTATAATCATTATGTGTAATTTATGTGATTTTTGAGATGTGCGATATGCAATATCGCATATCGGCGATTTTAAGGTTTTTCAACATGAGTGCTCATTAATGCATGTGATGCAATGGAGTTTCGTGTCACAATCTCACATTTTTTATCATTTTGGCTCATTAGGAGGTACCCTATCATTCTTTGCATGATGAGATATCTCTTAAGGAGTGAATTTACTTTCTTCATCATGAAACTTAAACTTTTTAGATTCTTCAAAGGTATTTTCCTAAGTCCATGATGTTGTAAGTTTTATCTAAAAGGAAATATAAACACTAATTGATTTTTTCAAATTTTTGACTAAGGATCCCCACTTATTTAGTATTAGGAATAACACTTCATAAGTAGGGGGGTTGTTGGTGGCCACAACAGGACAACAAAGCACATGCAGTCCTAGAAAGGATCCACTATCATGTTTATGGACCTTTCTCGACAACCTCCACTGTTAGATTTTTTTTTTTTGTCATTTTTATTAATGACTTCTCACGGAAGTGTTGAAGCTTCTTCATGTGGAAGAAAGATGAGGCATTCTCCAAGTTTGTAGAATTCAAGGCATTGGTTGAAAAAGAAGCTAGCAACATGGTGGAGGCTCTGTTGTAGCGACTGCAACACCCTCCCAAATTTTGGCTTGCACTTAAATTTTGGATCCAAGTATGGATATTTTGATCGATCATTCCTTTGTCACTTATTGGTAAGTTGATGACCTCAAGCTCCCCTTTTCTATCTTAAGAGTCATTCATGCTTCTATATTTACATAAAATGTGTTAACTTTGGGCGTGGGGGTTATTGCTTGTCATGCAGGGGAGGTTTGTTTTGCTTCAAGGGGAAATATTTATGAGAATGGGTTGTCCTCACCACATAGACATGTTTCACACTCATTTCACACACTCTTACACGTGTTGTCTTTATCCTCCCAAAGTCTATCATCGGAGCTGCACTTGCCGTAAGCTGCCACAAAGGTTGTAGCATTAAGATATGTGTTATATGTTTTGGATGGTCTATGCTGTATTGCCAAGTTTTCAAGCGTGTGATCATAGTCAAGTTTTATCACTATTCACATTAGTTCCATTGATTCCACACTTCGCTAAATTTTGGAGTTCCCTTAGCAACCTAGACTCATCCAACTTTCCTGAACTGTGCACTTCACATATGTAACCCTCAAGATTTTCTCTTTCCTGTTGGAACTATGCAATGCGTAGAAATCCCTACCTCCCTTAGAATTTAAAAACATGTAGTGGTTTCCTCTAATCTCCTTCCCTCAGTCAGAACCCACTGTCTCCAGAAAATATGCAATTTTTTCCCTTGACTACCCATTCTACCTTGCATCTTGAAACTACATAGATGTGTCCTCCTAGGGACTCATCCCAAGCAGTTCCTTGCATCCAAAATGGTCCAGGTGGCTCCAGAGACACACAGAGGACAAAGAGGGCTTATGGAAGCTCGAAAAACAAAGTGATTAGAATGATTTTGAACTAGGACCAAAGTGTAGATCTCATCATCCTAATCGCAGTAGTGTTAATGGTTTGTCAAACCGAGTTTGTATGTAAAAGTTAGAAGCAGGCAAAGTTTGGTTGACATTTTTTGATTGGGAAAGCTTACGGAGGCCACAATTTGGAAAAAATCTATCCAGTAGATTCTGGCCAACCCAAGCCATATTCTAGGTGAATTTGTAGCCTAATTAATTTGTCTCCTTTGGCCTAAAATACGAATATTTAAAGGTGGCTTTATATTAAATAAAAATTAGAAAAAAAGGTGACCGGCCACCATCCTTGCCACCTCACTTCACCATATATTAACTATATATGGGTTGTGAACAAAACACATAATGTATTGATTTGGGTTGGAGGGAATCGAACCCACCCGGCCATGTGGCAGGCATGCTCCATGGGCAACCCAACCAACCACATTTAATACGACAAACAATGCGCCTCCAAAAAAATATATATCAATACATCAACAAATAAAAGAACATTACGGGAGTTATGGGGTGGGCTGCCCAATATAGATCCCACCTCCCTCAAAAAATTAAATGCTGTGGTTGTTAAAACCATAATGTATTAAAATGGGAGGGGTGGGATTTGACCACTCGACCCCTCCTCAACAAACCACTATTTTTAACATCACACCAACTGGGTTTCTTGTAAACTCTGTCCTAAAAATTTAATATAAACCTTCATTTGCCGAATGCACCTAGGATGGAGGAACTAGGAGCGGGCATGAATTTCAAGACAAAGGAGGAAGAAACTTGACACAAATTTCGAGGCAAAATATTCTTTGATGCGCAAAGGTTCTCTGAGGAGGTAAACATTCTTTTTTTCAGAATGTAACCAAGTTTATAGTCAATTTTCTCATATTTTCGTAGGGAATGCCAGGGCAAGGTCAGATTCTCCTTTTGAGTAGTAGATTATAAGGTTCCCAGTGGAGGACAATCTTCAAGAATTTTTGAGGGAATCTTCCATATTCCTTGGATGCTGAAATTTGCTAGAGTTAGAATGCAACCAACATTATACTCATTTTTCTCAGAATTCCACTAGGACCTTGATGGCGCAATTGGAATTTTGATTTGAGCAGTTGATTTTCAGAGGACTCGAAGGAGGGGATCTTTAAGGAATCTATGGGGAATCTAAAAGATTCCTTAAGCCCTAGAATTCCACTTTCTCAGAATTCAAAAATTTGACAGTCAGTTTTGCATTGTTCGACAACACAAATTTGATAGCGTGTTAAGACTTTCCATTTTCTCATTCTATTTTTCAGCAACTTTTCTAAGTGGAGTGTAGGTATCAGCATTCATGTGTGAGCAACCATTTCCATGAGATTTGACACCGCAAGGTTTGATGTACGACCAGTTGCCGTAGGATGACATATTCCTTTAGATGGCCCTTGGATGTGAGGTATATGCAATGTGTTCATGTACTTCTTTTGCTATGCATTGTGCTACACAGATTCCTATTTGAGTGTTGATGTGGGATCTTGTTTCTTACTTGTTTTCATGGTTCCTACTTGATGTGACACAGAATCATCTGTTGGATGTACTTGTTGTCATGATTCGTCATTTTGTGTTTTGAGACCCCTTTATTGTATGTTGATGGGATACTCATGTTGTCGTCATGCATGTTTTCATTGAGATCCCTTTATGCTATGTTGGTGGGATGCTCTTGATCATCATGCATGATTTTGTGTCATAATGATATGAGTCCTTTTGACTGAGAGTTCTTGTAGCGGAACATCTCTTGGAGCCACTCGTGCATGAGGTAATTTTCCTTATATGATAGCCACATCAACTATTATATACATCATGACTATTGACAACACTTAATGCAGCGGCCTACACCATCTTGACATCTGGGCCCGGAGACGTAGTCCCTCCTGGATGAACTCCATTATCAATGGCTTATGTTTCCATGTGTTAATGATTGTCATGTTCCTCTTCTTTACAACATGCAGATGGATTCATTTATGTTCTTTTAAAAATGCAATTTAACACATCATGAAAGTAAAAGGTCTTGGAAGGGTCCTTTGACATACTTGGACCTGGATCAAGTTGTATCAGTGTGGTCTTTGCATGGATATGAATCACAAGCGTGAATAATGGAAGATGCAGCGGCAGAGGATGAAAAATCGATGTACAAGACCATGCTCAAAATTTCCAAAAGAGTGGAAATAATGTATCAAACTCTAAAAAAAGAGACAGAAGAAAAGGAGTAGTTGCAACTTCTGTTGCAAGCCACGGAAGAGGCCCTATAAGAATTGAAGCGCAACAACCAGAATCTTCAAACAGAGAAAATTGAATTGAAGATGCTTCTACTTGAAGAGAAAGAGGAGAAACATAGTTTTCCACGACAATTGAAAGTAAAGGACGAGGCCTTGGAAAAGATACAATGTGACCCATGTGAGGTAAACAGTAGTTCTTTGAATTCATGTATGTTTCTTGATGATTATTTCGCTGTTTTTTTAAATCATACCACAAGAATTGGCTCCAAACTATTGAAGAAAATGGGGTAGGAAGGAAAAGGCTTGGGCATTAATGGCCAAGGAAATGTCAACCCCATCAAAGTGGAGGAATTACCCCATCAGATAGGACTTGGGTATCTCAAAAATGAAGTTGGGGATTGCATCGAGAAAACTAGCGAACCACCAACAACAGATGATGAGAAGCCCTCATCAGTTCTTTCCAAATGGACAGTGGAGGTAAAAGATGTTGATTTCCTTTCGGTTTCATCATCACATAGTATGATTTCTATTGGAGATGTGGAGATCCAAATTACAGGGACAAACATGAGGCTCCTTACCAGGACGAGGCATGAGGAGGAAAATAAGTTTATGTTAATAACCAAGGCATAACTCAACCTTTGGAGGATGTGCATAAACATCGATTTGCAGGATTGAGATACAATGAGGGAGAATGCTCGAAGGTGTCAGAATCTTCTGAGACATCATCAAAATCCTCGAGGAAAGAGAATGATGGGAACATATTCCCATCATCTCATTGTAGTTTCCAGTGCAGGGAAAGAGCTGAGGTCGACTCTCATCAAAATACTTACACGAGAGACAACAAAGAAAGGTATAATCAGTCTCGACATTCAAATATTCATTTCAATTATAATCATGCTTTTAATGATGAGTGTAAAACATGGCATTGAAAAACATGTACCTTTTGTGGATTACATAACCATACATTTTCTAAGTGTTGGAAAAGGATCGGAGCACACAAAAGGATGAGGTATGAAATACCCTCTCAATAACATGTAAGGAAATAGGTTAAGCAAATCCCGAGGAAGAATATGTATTGTAGTCATTGCAATAGAAATGGCCATCAAAGGGCCACTTGTTGGAGGCTCCATCCAGAGCAGCGCCTTAAAGGCAAAGTGTCGGTGCATGAACCAGGTGAAACGATTGTTTGAAAAGAAAAATTGCCACAAGGAGGTGACCCATTCACCTTGATAAGTGAAAAATGCTTTCTAGATATGTTAGTGTTTCATGGTTGTGCTTTTGTAAATCATTTATTGCATTTCAAAATGTAAAAGTGATGATGTCTTTTCCATCACTTATTAAACAACAATGGTGTCTGGTCTTATTCTAAGTTGCATGATAAACTGTGTTTCCATCACTTGTAAAAAAAATAGTGTTTGGTCTTATCTTTGTAAATCATGTGTTATAGTGATGAGGTGTTTTCCATCACTTGTTGAAGCAACAATGATAGTTCGGCCTTATCGTCATATCTGGGGTATTGTGTCCATCCTGATGTAAACTTGACCACCGAGTATGTGTTATAAACTCATGGAAAGTGTGGGATTCTTGGGTCATTAGTTGGTCAGGCAAGACAAGCATGTAATGTCCAAAATAATGTACTACGGGTTGTAGAGGTGGTAGGTGTTAGCTCATTGCTTAAGGCTCCAAAAAACAAAGGTGAAGGAGATGGAAGTGAGACCTTTTAGGATGCTTGTGATGTAGGCAAGGTACAAAGAAGTTGCAAGGTATTTTTCATGCTTTTGGAGAACCAAAAACTCCTCAGTGGAGAGGATTGATCTAGGTGGCTCCAGAGACACACAAAGGATAAAGAGGGCTTATGGAAGCTCAAAACTCAAAGTGATCAGAATGATTTCAAACTAGGGCAAAAGTGTATATCTCGTTGTCTTGATTATGGTGGTGTGAACGGTTCGTCAAACCGAGTCCGTATGCGAAAGTTAGAAGCAGTCAAAGTTTGGTTGACTTTTGCTGACTGGGCAGGCTTAAGGAGGCCAAAATTTGGACAAAATCTTGCCACTAGATTTCGGCCAACCCGGGCCAGATTCTGGGAAAATTTGTGGCCTAATTAATTTGTCTCCTTCGGTCTAAAATCCGAATATTTAAAGGTGGCTTTATATTAAATAAAAAATAAAAAAAGGGTGGTGGGCCACCACCCCTGCCACCCCACTTCACCATATATTAACTATATATGGGTTATAAACAAAACACATAACATATTGTTTTGGGCTAATGGGAATCAAACCCGCTCAGTCATGTGGCCGATGCACTCCATGGGTGACCCAACCAACCCCACTCAATGCGCCAAACAATGCGCCTCGAAAAAAAATATATATCAATACGCCAACAAACAAAACAACATTGCAGGAGTTATGGTGTGGTCCACCCAATGCGAAGCCGACCACCCTTCAAAAATTAAATGTTGTAGTTCTTAAAACCATAATGTATTAAAATGCGAGGGGTGGGGTTTGACCACCCAACCCCTCCTCAACAAACCGCTATTTTTACCTTCATGCCAACCGAGTTTCTTGTAAACTCTACCCTAAAAATTTAATATAAACCTTCATTTTTCTACTGTGCCCAAGATGGAGGAACCAAGAGCAGTCACAGAGTTTGAGATAGAGGAGGTAGAGCCTTGACATGCATTTTGAGGCAGAAGATTATTTGATGCCTAAAGATTCTCCAGGGAGGTAAAAATTCTTTTTATCAGAATTTAACCAAGTTTATAGTCAATTTTCTTAGATTTTCATAGGGAACGCCATGGTGATGTTAGATTCACGTTTTGAGTAGAATATTAGTAGGTTCCCAATGGAGGATAATCTTTAAGAATCTTTGAGGGAATCTTCTAGATTCCTTGGACATTGAAATTCACTAGAGTTAGAATCTAACCAACTTCATACTCATTTTTCTCAGAATTCAACAAGCAACTTGATGGTGCATTTGGAATTTTTATCTAAGCAAATGATTTTCAGAGGACCCAGAGGAGTTAATCTTTAAGGAATCTAGGGGGAATCTAAAAGATTCCTTGAGCCCCAGAATTCCACTTTCTCAGAATTCATAAATTTGATAGTCAATATTTCACTATTCGACGCCACAAATCTAATGGCGTGTTTAGATTTTCCATTTTCTCATTCTATTTTGCAACCACTTTTCTAGGTGGAGTGTAGGTGTTAGCATTCATGTGCAAGCAACCATTTCCATGAGATTCGACATTGCGACGTTCGATATGTGACTAGCTTCAGCATCTTGACATCTTTCTTCAGATGGCCCCTAGATGTGAGGTATATGCAGTGCGTTCATGCACTTCTTTTGATATGCATTGTACTGCACAGATCCCTATTTGATGCTTGATGTGGGGTCTTGTTTCTTACTGGTTTTCATGATTCCTACTTGATGTGATGCAAAATCATTTGTTGGATGTAATTGTTGTCATGATTCTTCATGTTGTGTTTTGAGACCCCTTGGTTGTATGTTGATGGGATGCTCATGTTGTCGTCATGCATGTTTGCATTGAGGTCCCTTTTATGCCATGTCGATGGGATGCTCTTGATCATCATGCGTGAGTTTGTGTCATACTGATAGGAGTCCTTTTGATTGAGAGTTCTTGTAGCGGAACATCTCTTAGAGCCACTCCTGTGTGAAGGTATTTTCCTTGTATGATGGTGACATCACCTCTTATGTACATCATCACTATTGAAAACACTTAATGCAGTAGCCTACACCATCTTGACATCCGGGCACAGAGATGTAGCCCCTCCTGGATGAACTCCATTATCAACAGCTTATGTTTCTATGTGTTGATGATTGTCATGTTCCTCTTCTTTACAACATGCAGATGTATTCATTTATGTTCTTTTAAAAATGCAATTTAACACATCATGAAAGTAAAAGGTCTTGGAAGGGTACTTTGTCACACTCAGACCTAGATCAAGTGCTTTCAAAGTGGTATTTGCACGGATGTGAATTGCAAGCGTGAACAATAGAATGTGCAGTGACAGAGGATGAAAAAAATATGTACCAGACCATGCTCAAAATTTCCAAAATGGTGGAAATAATGTATGAAACTCTACAAAAAGAGACAGAGGAAAAAGAGCAATTGCAGCTTTAGTTGCAAGCCACGAAAGAGGCCCTGGAAGAATTGAAGCACAACAACCAGAATCTTCAAACAAAGAACTTTGAATTGAAGATGCTTCTCCATGAAGAGAAAGAGGATAAACATAGTTTGCTTCGACAACTGCAAGCAAAGGACAAGGCCTTGGAAAAGTTGTAGCGTGACCCATGTGAGGTAAAAAGTAGTTCTTTGAATTCATGTATGTTTCCTAATGATGAATTTTCTATCTTTGAAAATCATACCACAGTAATTAGCTCCAAAATATTGAAGAAAATGGGGTATGAAGGAAAAGGTATGGGCATTAATGGCCAAGGCATTGTCAACCCCATCAAAGTGGAGGAATTACCCTGTCAGATAGGACTTGGGTATGTCAAGAAAGAAGTTGGGGAATGCACTAAGACAGCTAGCAAACCACCAACAACAGATGATGAGAAGCCCTCATCAATTCTTTCCAAATCAATAGAGGAGGTAAAAGATGTTGATTTCCTTTCAGTTTCATTGTCACATAGTATGATTTTTGTTGGAGATGTGGAGATCCAAATTACAGGGAAAAACATGAGGCTCCTTACCATGATGAGGCACGAGGAGGAAAAATAACTTGGTGTTAATAACCAAGGCATAAATCAACCTTTGGTGGTTATGCATAAACATTGATTTGCAAGCTTGAGATACATTAAGGGAGAATGCTTGAAGGCGTCAGAATCTTCCGAGACATCATCGAAATCGTTGAGGAAAGAGAATGATGGGAACATATCCCCATCATCTCATGGCAGTTTCCATTGCAGGGAAAGAGCTATGGCCAACTCTCATTGTCGCACTTACACCAGAGACAAGAAGTGTGGGACACTTGGGTCATTAGTTGGTCAAGCAAGTCAAGCATGTAATGTGCAAAATAATGTACTACAGGTTGCAGAGGTGGCATGTGTAAGCTCATTGCTTAAGGCTCTGAAGAACAAAGGTGAAGGAGATTGAAGCGAGACCTTTTAGGATGCTTATGATGTAGAAAAGGTACAAAGAAGTTGCAGGGTATTTTTCATTCTTTTGGAGGACCAGAAGCTCCTCAATGGGGAGGATTGATCCAGGTGGCTTCAAAGATGCACATAGGACAAAGACGGCTTATGGAAGCTTGAAAATAAAATTGATTAGAATGATTTCAAGCTAATACCAAAGTGTAGATCTCATCGTCCTGATCGTGGTGGTGTGAGAGGTTTTTCAAACTGAGTCTGTACATGAAAGTTAGAAACAATCAAAGTTCAGTTGACTTTTGTTGACTTGGTAGGCTTAAGGAGGCCACAATTTGGACAAAATCCGACCAACTTAGGCCAGATTCTGAATGAATTTGTAACCTAATTAATTTGTCTCCTTCAACATAAAATCCAAATATTTAAAGGTAGCTTTATATTAAATAAAAAATAAAAAAATGGGCGGGCCACCACCCCTGCCACCCCACTTCACCATATATTAATTATATATGGGTTATAAAAAAAACACATAATGTATTGTTTTTGGTCAGTGGGAATCAAACCCATCCAGCCACATGGTTGGTACACTCCACGGGTAGCCCAACCAACCCCATTTAATGCAACAAACAATGCACCTCCAAAAAAACAATATATCATTACACCAACAAATAAAAAAACATTGCAAGAGTTATGGGGCAGGCCAGCCAATGCAGATCCAACCCCCTGCCAAATATAAAATGTTGTAGTTGTTAAAACCATAATGTATTAAAATGGGAGGGGCGTGTTTGACCACCCGACCCCTCCTCCCAACCCCTCCTCAACAAACCATTATTTTTACCATCATGCCAACCGGGTTTCTTGTAAACTTTTCCTTAAAAATTTGATATAAACCTTCATTTTCCCAATGCACCCAAGATGGAGGAACTAGGAGAAGGCACAGATTTCAAGACAGAGGAGGCAAAACCTTGACATGCATTTCGAGGCGAAATATTCTTTGATGCCTGAAGATTCTCTAGGGAGGTAAAAAATCTTTTTATCAAAATGTAACCAAGTTTACAGTCAATTTTCTCATATTTTCAAAGGGAACGCCATTGCTAGGTCGGATTTGCCTTTTGAGCAGTAGATCAGTAGGTTCCCAACAGAGGAGAATCTTCAAGAACCTTTGAGGGAATCTTCTAGATTCTATGGATGCTGAAATTCGCTAGAGTCAGAATGCAGTCAACTTCATACTCATTTTTCTCAGAATTCCGTAAGGTACCTAATAGCATAGTCAGAATTTTGATCTAAGTAGCTGATTTTTAGAGGACCCAGAGGAGTGAATCTTTAAGGAATCAAGGGTGAATCTAAAAGATTCCTTAAGCCCTAGAATTCCACTTTCTCAGAATTCAGAAATTTAACAGTCAATTTTGCAATATTCAATGCCACAAATTTGATGGTGTGTTTAGATTTTCCATTTTCTCATTCTATTTTTAGACCACCTTTCTAAGTGGAGTGTAAGTGTCAACATTCATGTAGAGCAACCATTTCCATGAGATTCAACATTGCAAGGCTCGATGTGTGACCAACTTCAGCAACTTGACAACTTTCTTCAGATGGCCCTTGGATGTGAGGTATATGCAGTGAGTTCATGTATTATTTTGCTATGCATTGTGCTGCATAGATCACCATTCTCTCTTTAGAGCGAAAAAGAGTTTTTTGCATCTTTTTTTTTTAGCTACTTGAGCCGGATTGAGAGGAAACTTTCACGTCCGATCCTGCAAGGGCGCGGGGAAATCCTTAGAATCAACCCTATCCAAATCTTTTTCTGCTAGGTCCCATAGCTAACAAACCAACCTTATTAAGCATCATCGTTGATTTATTTGTTGGTGTTCACGACAGGCAAACCCTTGTTATGGCTTTCTTCCATTTTCTCGATCAATCCACTTTTCTTCTATTTTGTCTTCTTCGGACTGCCTACCCTCATTGGTTGTAGTTTCGCATCAGGAACCTATGCCGCTTGTAGGCAACTGATACTTATTTAACCCAATAATACATAAATAGATTTACGCAGACCCTTCAATAATCTAGATTAATAAAATTGAGATTAGCTGGAAGATAAATAAATTGCGACTAATTTATTATTTGACGCTTAATGTGAGATCTTGCTTCTTACTCATTTTCATGATTCTTTCTTGATGTGATGCAGAATCATTTGTCGGATGTACTCGTTGTCATGATTCGTCATGTTGTGCTTTGAGACCCCTTTGTTGTATGTTGATGGGATACTCATGTTTTCGTCATGCATGTTTGCATTGAGATCCATTTTATGCCATGTT
>APFE031728093.1:121565-160170 GCA_000404065.3 Pinus taeda | reverse complement strand
GGACTAATTATTTGACGCTTAATGTGAGATCTTGCTTCTTACTCATTTTCATGATTCTTTCTTGATGTGATGCAGAATCATTTGTCGGATGTACTCGTTGTCATGATTCGTCATGTTGTGCTTTGAGACCCCTTTGTTGTATGTTGATGGGATACTCATGTTTTCGTCATGCATGTTTGCATTGAGATCCATTTTATGCCATGTTAGTGGGATGTTCTTGATCATCATGCATGAGTTTGTGTCATACTGATAGGATTCCTTTTGACCAAGAGTTCTTGTAGAGGAAGATCTCTTGGAGCCACTCCTATGTGATGGAATTTTCCTTGTATGCTAGTGACACCACCTCTTATGTACATCATTACTATTGAAATCACTTAATGTAGCGGCCTACAACATCTTGACATCTAGGCCCGGAGATATAATCCCTCCTGGACGAACTCTGTTATCAATGGCTTATGATTCCATGTGTTGATGATTGTCATGTTCCTCTTCTTTACAACATGCAGATGTATTCATTTATGTTCTTTTAAAAATGCAATTTAACATATCACGAAACTAAAAGGTCTTGGAAGGGTCATTTGTCACACCTGGACCTGGATCACTAAAAATGTGTAAATGTGACCTCCCAAGGACTCATCCCACAATAGTCATTGCTTGCTGAAACTACACAATTATGTCTCTCAAGGGCCATGTTGAAGGATGACATGATAGATGACTCTCAAGGAGTTGGGGAGAAAAATAAGTAGACCAAGGAATGCAAGGTATAATATAATATCAGTACTGCATGAAGACTGGATCCGATGCATAACACTTTGGAGGTTAGGTTTGGAAAACAAAGCACATCTTATAAAATACACCTCTTAGTGTAGCTTAAAATATTGCTAATCATTGTCGTATCATTTTGTCTTCAAAGACATGCATGGTTTCAAGAAATAAAAGTCATTCCATGTGTTTCCTCTACGTGTCTTGCTCCCTTTGACTTGTTTATTACATAGCTTAGAAGATGAAGAGTATTACCACTTGTTTATTTAAGCTATGGAGGTTGTGACCAACATGATCTTATGACTAACTAGGCACGATGCAAGGCATCCTAAGTGGTATGAAATATGTTTGATGATATGTATATAGTCACTATACTCATTTTCATTACTCCTTTGCATTAATCCTTGTTTCGTATCTTGCATGTACCCATACTGCTTGTCAGATTTGGCTACTTGCTGCCAGTAGTCTCTTAGATCTTTCCTGACAAAGCAGGGGAAGAAATTTCATTCAACTTGATTTCTTAAAGGTTATTAATAGAAAGTATAGAGCTAAGAGAAGGAGATGTGGAATATTAGTATTTAAATCTTGAAAATACTATGCATGTTCGAATCTATCCAAACAATTAAGCTGCCACTCAACAACTTTGTCAATCTTAGAAGACTCAAGAAAGATCACATCTCTAAATATTATAAACTTCTTATTCAATTCATCATAAAGATGATATTATTTGGATATATGAGCACCCAAAACATATACATTTGTGATTCCTTGTACTGAGTTTTTTTATTTGTTCCTTAAGTATGAAGGCATAACAGGAGAAACCAAAAACCTTGAGATGCCTCACCGAAGGAATGTGGCTATACCACATTTCAGAGGGTGCCTTGTTTTTGATAGCATGATATGGACACCTATTCTTTATATACACAACACATAGAGCCACATCAGCCCATAATATTATGAACGTAACATGTGAACTATGTCAAGTTCATAGTGAAAGTAATACATTCTAGTGAACTATGTGTTGAAAAATGCAGCAAGAAATTCTCAATTTGATTTTTCCTTGATTAAGTTGAAAAATTTTGAATTTCCACATCAATAGATAACTTGGATGATGTTAACATGTGTGACATGGCTTGTGTCACCTAGTTTACTCAATAAATTCATGTTGGAGGAGTTAGAGTTTATTTATGCATATGTGATTGCTAATTTGTAGCAATAAAGGTCAATTATCTCAGGTTGTTGTCAGTTAAACTAGTTGTAACTTTCGGAGGAACTAGTGGAAGGTAATTTAAGTAGTGGGATGTCATTCAAAATCAATGATCATCTAGTTAACTAATCAATCAACCCAAAATAGTTAGGGCATGTAGAGAAGTTGAGTTCCCTAAGATTGGTGGTGATTCCAAGGTAGTTTTAATTTCTTGTAGCTCACAGAGTTGCAAGAACTTACTATAACCATAGTAGAGGAGGTAGCTTGAGTATGATCTTCTTTTGAAATTGGACAGGGAATGATTGTTGGTAGCATTAATAGCCTACCAAAAATTTGTTTTGCACCACACTTCAATGTTTTGGGTAGGCTTTTTGAGGGTGGCTAATTTTTTCTGATGCTTTTTGGTCATGCATGTCCTCACTAAATATGTTTTGGGATGTCTCTACTAGTTCCTTGCAGAATTATGTTTGTCAATGCTTAACTACTTATGATCTTAGGTTCTCACAATACTTGGACAATTTATGGCACTCTCCAAATCACCATTCTTGAAACGATCCAACAAAATAACTTTAGAGGAAGATGAGAAGCGAACACTCTTATTTGAACTAGCCTAAAACTAGTGGAATTAGATGGTCCCAATGGTTTTAGAGTTGTACTAGTCTAATTTGGTGGTTTATATTAGCTAAGGTTGGTCTTGTATTGAGCTGACCTTAAAACACCAAAGTGACTAGTTCTCTACTAAACTGACCAATTCTGAAGAATGTAGTGCAACATAGCTAATGACCACCAAATATTATTTTTTAATAAAAGATACTTAAAAGGAAAAAAATTATCTTAACCAGAAGGCCCTATTATACCTCACCCTAGTAATTAATGGTAGCACTTAATTTTCAAATTTAATGTAAAAGTTCACATTCTCCTTATCTTTCCCTTTTGAAAAGGAAAGATAAGGATAATGTCAACTTTTACTTAAATTTTTAATATTAACATTAATTGTTTCGGGTTGTTTCATAGTGGTTCCAACTTCATTCAATTTTGAGAAAGTCAAATTTTAGATCCCATTCAAAACATAGTGGTGACTTTTTGAACGGCTTCTTTGTAATGGGTCCTAGACTTTGACTTCCATTTTTTCATGTGCATTTATTGCATAATCATCTTCCTCGTGAGACTTTACAGTAGAAGTTGATATTTAATCCATTGCAAGAACTTGACCTAGATTAGGGAAATTTCAACTACCCCTGCCAAATTGCTCCTCAAAATTGAAATTTTCTTTGGAAGAAGGCATCCATTTTATCCATTAGATCATTTTTTCCACTGTGATAGTCCAACAACATCCTTGCCATCATATGCTTGACAATCCATCTCATATTTACTACTACCTTATAAGCACTCTTAAATATTGTGTCTCTAATCTAAAAGAGGAAGAACCAGAAAAGAACTTCATGGCCCTCTTCTCAACCAACAATATGTTTAGCTTCTTTCTTGTGCTTACAATCTAGTTTTCTCGCAGCTTCAGAATGGAAAATCTTAAACAAAGTCTCATAATGTGCCTTTAGGGAGGCATAATTCACCATTGCTTCGCATCAAATTACCCCCCTAACATTCCCTTTACCTTTACATGCAAGAATACATTTTCCTTGTCAATGACTGCTAAGCTTCCCATCCCTATTTCACCTCCCTCTCCCACCCTCATGAACCTGATAAGATCAATTTAACCAATCTCACTGTAACTGAGATAAACAACCCATCCAATTGGGTAGATTGAGTTGAGACCCTTTTAGAAACTAAATCCATCCCTCCACAATGATATGGACCTCTCCAACAACATCATCATGTTGTGTTCGAGATCTATCATTCCAACAATCACTATAAATTTCCCTGTCGTTCACTTACATCTTTGGTAATGTCATCGTTCATATCACATATAATTTGTTGTATTGTTGATTGTGTTATGCTTTCCTTTAATGGAAATATCTCCCTTATAGGAATGAGTAATAAAATCTAAGTTCTTATTGAACTCTTGCGTTAACATACTTAATTTTCATTTTGACCTATTCGGTTTCAAATTCTAGTGTGGTTGATTTATTACATGAACTATAGATGATGAAAATAAATGTCACTCATTGCTTTATCTAGTTTGTCTTGTGATAAAAATATCAACCTACCATTCCATAGGTGAAGATATTATTAAGATCCCATAGAGGAACCATTAATGAAGATGATCCCAAATAATAAGCACAACACCCTTTGTCAAAAGTATCTTCATCCCAACATGATCTCTCGAACTACTATATGATATTGCATATGTTTTCTTTATTGATTCTTGTGGATCTTATGTCACTCCAAACTTAATACATCCTCCTAATATTGATTTTAGCCCCAAACTATGATTTATATTATATAGAAGACTAAGTGGAGATTGAAAATCTGAATGACTTGAAGTTTCGTAATGGTGGCTTTTATGTGTATCAAAATATACCAAAATTATATGATGAATGAGGAGAAATACAAAGATAAACTAACTCTTGTTTATGTTTAGTTGGCTTGACCAAGAACCAATAAAAAGGACCAAAAACTATTTATAGTTTAGTTACATCGTAAGGCGTTCCCCTCTAAGATCCACTCCCTCTCATATTACATGTCAAACTATGATGCGTTTGATTTGATGTTAGACGATTAAAATGTTTGCTATCGCTAATAAAACATTTATCTATAACTGAAAAAATAACAGTCTAAACCTCATCCTTTTCAAGAACCAGCAAACCCTCAAGGCAGATGGCCATGGCTTGCATATCTTTTTCAAGAACCAGCGAACCATGAAGGTAGACTGCAATGGCTTGCCTTGCAGAGTGAAGGCAGATTACCATGGAGTGGAGTGAAGGTTGCTAGGCTTTGGTTTAACATTACATCTTGGGATAGAAGTTCTCAATGCGATCCCATCTGAATTTGGCTCACTACTACCAACATATAAAGGTCACTCAGTCGGAGAATTGTTGATGACCATTTCTATAGCAATGATGCCCCATTATCTTTCTCCTATATTCAATATTTTTATAATACAATGGAACTCCCAATTTATATATTGATCAACTGTCTTTGCCTTTTGCCAATTTCTTTCAATCCCTCCCATTGTTCCCCTTTCTAGTCACCGTTTCTCATAGCTTGGGTTGTGCTTGAAAATCACATCGCAATTCTCATTCACTACCATGTTTTCAGTAAGGAATATTTGAATTGAAACAAGGTTAAGTGAGCCAGTACTATTTGATGTACTCATACAAATACTTTCTGATCTAAGATTTCTGCTTAAAGGAAATGGCATTAAACTACTTGTAGAATGACATTCTTTGATGAATGAATGTGTAACAAATATTTGTAAATCATCATCAGATGAGAAGGATTCTGAGGAATAGTTAATGTGATTGCTAAAGGTGCCGAAAATGTCAATGTCAGGGGCTCGCATATAGTACTCAGAGTAAGTGGCATCTTGTGAGTTCAAATTAGGCAAATCTGCAACCAGCCAAGCATCACATCCATCTCCTCCAAATTTAACTGAACTTCTTAATTTTGTCTCATTTTATTCTTGCAATCCTTCATGAAAGCTTCCTATTTCCACCACAATCTCAGTGAAGATGGAACAGTAGCACTAAGAATTTCTGAAGTGATTTTTCCGTTATTTTCCTATCACTTTGGGAAATAAATTGGGTTTTATTAACATATTCCTAATTATTAACTGCATATCTTTGTACACAATGTAGGTTCATTTGGAAGGGTGTCAATCTGAATACAAAGATAAATTTTCCCTTACTATCATTTTGTTAGGTTGTGCCAAGCTCTTGAATTTAATATGGGTTTGTTGCCAGCTAAAGAACTCTTGGATTATCAAGAAGCGTGGAGAGATGAGTCTATAGTAGACAACAATGTCTCGGTGGTTGTACGTGATCCTTATAGATGGTAAGCTTCATTTGAGTTTAATTTTCGAGAATACTTATCTGTTTACTATTTGACAGAAACTAGCCTCATCACTCAGACGCATGCCAATCTGAAGTGGTGAGAATTGTGAGAATGGGAAAAGCTTATCACTTCATTTTAGATATTGTGACTTCTTATTTTAACAATGGCCCATGAATCTATGTTTTTCTTTTGCTTTATGGAATCTCTTGGGTAGTTTGTTGGGTGGTAAACTCCTTTGCCTTGAGAGGGAACAAACCTCCTTTCAATGAAAGGCTTAGAAGTCATATGGGAGAGGGAAAAGAACTAGAGCTCCTTTCAATGAGAGTTTGACCTGACTCATCATCATGATAAGTGCCTCAACAGTTTGACTCATCAATAGAACACAACCTAATAGACTGTAAACAAATTCCCTGTTGGTAAACCACTACATATAATCCATTTTGAATATTAGAAATTTCCATGAATTAATGTTTTCGCATTTGACGAAAGCAATATAATTCAAAATTGTGTCGTTTTATTTTAGGTTTTAATACATATCCATTTTTCTTTTACAGACTAGAAGACCCTGATACAAAGGAGGTCAAGGATTTTGTTGAGAAATAACTTTCTTTAACTAAATCCCTAATACATAGTACAAACTTGTGAGACAAGAGGGAAACTGAGAGAGGGCATCATAAATCTTTTCGACCATCCTAGATATGGTTGTCCATTCAAACACGATGAAAAGTACTTCTATTTCTCCAACATTGGGCTCCAAAGGTTAGAGTGTCTTATATGTCTAGGTATACTTAAGAATTAAGAGAAGAGATTTATAGGGCTATTCTGTAAATCTATAGTTTGAATGAACATACTCAACTTCTTTCTGAATATGAAAATTTCTTTTGTGAAAAATTGATTGGTTACCTAAGCATATTCTTGTTCATTTATTAATACTTTATATGACAATTTTCCTTTCGTTATTTCTTCTTCTACTACCTTTTCATGTTGGGAGGAGATTAAATCTCATTTACTTTATGTTTTCTTAAATTATTATATTCAGTAAAACCTAGAAGTAGAAGTTGAGGTCATGATTGACCCTAACAATCTGAGTGAAGATGGAACAATAGAATTAAGAATTTCTAAATCATATTCCTCCTAGAAGTCTCTACTCCCCTGCTCTTTACTCTCACCTTTCTGTCAACAAATCCAATCTTGAAACTAAACAAATTATGCCTTAAGAGACCTCGATTACTTAAGGAGGAAAAAGTCTCTGTTTTTCTGTTGCAGAACTTTAGAAGAAATCTCTATTTTTTAAAGAGTCTAAACCTTCCAAATTCCACTTGAAGAGATCTTTAAAGAGTATAAACCTTCCAAACTACACTTGAAGAAATCTCTATATTAGAAAAGGGGAAAAGTCCTTATTTTTCTATTATAGCCCTTCATAAGCTCAATAGTCTCAAAGTTGCAGCAAACATCCAGACTTGAGAAGCTCATTTTGACTTTAAATCTAAAAATGTATCTTACTTATTCCAATGAAAGAAATATCTTTTTTTCTCCCTAAAAAAAAGCAATTTAATTTAATCTTGGAATTTGATAAACTATTAAATCAAAATAGATTCCAAAATATTTCTAGAATTTACTATCCAAAGAATTACCCATGCATAGATGCTTTGATGATTAGTTGTCGAACCCCTTCGAGTACTGGGCTTTGGTTTAACGTTACATGTTGGGGCAATTGTCGTCAACGTGGTCACATTTGAATTTGTCTCATTGCTGCCAACATACAAAGGCTGCTTAGTTGGAGAATTGTTGATGGCCATTTCTCTAGCAATTATGCCTCCTGATCTTTTCCCCGTGGACAATTTTTTCTAAGACAATGGAACTCCCGATTATATGTTGATCAACCATCTTTCTTTTCTGCCAATTTCTTTTGATCCCCTTCATTGTTCCCCTTTCTGGTCACCGCTCCTCATAGCTCTAGTAGTGCAAAAAAATCGCATTGTTATGTTGGTAAACCTAATAGACTGTAAAACAAATTCCCTATTGGTAAACCACTGCAGCTTAATATCCATATGGAATATTAGAAATTTCCATGAATTCATGTTTTCCCATTTGAAGAAAGAAATATGATTCGAAATTGTGTTGTTTTATTTTAGGTTTTAATACATATCCATTTTTCTTTTGCAGGGTGGAAGACACGGATATCAAGGAGGTCAAGGATTTTGTTGAGAAATAAGTTTCTTTAACTGAATCCCTACTACATAGTACAAACTTGTGAGACAAGAGGGAAACTGAGAGAGTGCATCACAATTGTTTTTAACCATCCTAGATATGGTCATCCATTCAAACATGGCGATAAGTACTTCTATTTCTCCAACACTGGGCTCCAAGGTTAGAGTGTCCTGTATGTCCAGGTATAATTAAAAATTAAGAGAATAGATTTATAGAGCTATTCTGTAAAGCTATAGTTTGAATGAACATAGTCAACTTCTTTCTAAATATGAAAAAATCTTTTGTGAAAATTTTATTTGTTTGCCAGAGCATATTTCTATTCATTTGTTAATACTTTATAGGACAATTTTCCTTTGGTTCTTTCTTCTTCTACTTTATTTTCATGTTGGGACGAGATTAAATCTTTGATTTATGTTTTCTTAAATTATTATATTCAGGAAAGCATAGAAGCAAAAGTTGAGGTCTTGCTTGACCCTAACAATCTAAGTGAAGATGGAACAATAGCATTAAGAATTTCTAAATCAGATTCCTCCTAGAAGTCTCTGCTCCCCTACACTTTACTCTCGCCTTTCTGTCAAAAAATCCAATCTTGAAACTTAACAGATCACACCTTAAGAAACCCCGGTTACTTAAGGAGGAAATTTTTTTTGTTTTTCTGTTGCAGAACATCAGAATAAATCTCTATTTTTTAAAGAGTCTAAACCTTCCAAATCACACTTGAAGAGATCTTTAAAGATTCTAAACCTTCCAAACCGCACTTGAAGAAATCTCTATATTAGAAAAGGGGAAAAGTCTCTGGTTTGATATTATAGCCCATCATAAGCTTAGTAGTCTCAAAGTTGCAGCAAACATCCAGACTTGAGAAGCTCATTTAAATCTAAAAATGTATCTTATTTTATTCCAATGAAAGAAATTATTTTTCTTCTCCCTAAAAAAAGAAATTTAATTTGATATTGGAATTTGATAAACTATTAAGTCAAAATAGATTCCAAAATATTTCTAGAATTTATGATCCAAAGAATTACCCATGCATAGAATCTTTGAGGATTAGTTGCTCAACCCCTTTGAGTGGTGGGCTTTGGTTTAACGTTACATGCTAAGGCCAACTATCCTCAACACGCTCCCATCTGAGTTTGGCTTACTACTACCAGCATATAAATGCCGCTCAGTTGCAGAATTGTTGATGGCCATTTCTCCAACAATGATGCTTCCTGATCTTTCCCCTGTGGAAAATCTTTTTCTAAGAGAATGGAACTTTCAATTTATACCTTGATCAACCATCTTTCTCTTCTGCCAATTTCTTTCGATCCCTTCCATTGTTCCCCTTTCTGGGCAGTGATGCTCATAGCTTGGGTAATGCTCAGAAATCACATTGCAATTCTCATTCATTACCATTTTTTTAGTAGGGAAGCTTTGACCTGCAACAAGCTTAAGCAAGCTAGTACTATTTGATGTACTCGTAGGAAGACTTTTTGATCTAATATTTCTGCTCAAAGACAATTGCATTAAAATTCTTGTAGAACAACATTCTTTTATGAATGGATGTGCAACAGATATTTGTAAATCATCATCAGATGAGAAGGATTCTGAGGAATAGTTAATGTGATTGCTAAAGGCCAAAAATTCCAATGTCAGGGGCTCTAGTACAGTAGCCAGAGTATAAGTGGCATCTTGTGAGTTCGAATTATGCAAATCTACAACCAGCCAGCCATCACATTCATCTCCTCCAAATTCAACTGCATTTTTTAATGTCCTCCCATTTTCTTCCTACAATACTTTGTGAAAGCTTCTTATTTCTGCCACAATCTAAGTGAAGATGGAACGGTAGCATTAAGAATTTCTGAAGTTAGTGAAAATGCAGAATTCTTGGTTGTTTCCTTAATTACCAGTGGTAGTGACTAGGTGAACATCAAGGTTATCAAGGTGGTAGATAAAAGTACATAACCTAATTCTCTTTCATTGGTAATTTTTTTGACCTCTTGTTAAACATCATGTCATTCATTCTATGAGTAGGCATTGGTAAAGACTCAACCAACAAGGTATTTTTTGAATAAGACATCCAAGGTGATACCAGTGAAAGTTCTAGTATATAGATAACATCTGATAAGTTACAATATGAGTCTCAAATAGTGTTAGGCGACAAGCCAAAAAAGTTATTTTTAAAACCAACTTTTAATTATTGGTGGAAAATTTTTCTCGACTTCAATATTGTAATTAACTACCGACACAAAAAATGATTTGTCATTTGTCTTCTAGTAGAGACAAATGGGATATAAGGAATATTTTTTGATTATATGTTTCTTTAACGCAGCTTTTGTATATCATGTGGTTATAAGTTTTTTGAACCATTAATTATTGATTATATAGAATTCTTTTCAAATTTGCTTATTAGATTTTTCAACCATTAATTATTGACTATATAGAACTGTTTTCAAATTTTGCAATTGGCAAACAGGTGAAATTTTCAGCCATCACTTGGACTCATGACAACAAAGGTTTCTTTTGCAGTCATTATTTAGTGCCCATGTCTGTACTATTCTTCGGAATCAATGTTGGTTATGTAATTTATAGTAGTTTCTTATTTACTTTATTCAATTGACTTATTTACTTTATCACAATTGCTGGTTATAAGTTTTTTGAACCACTAATTATTGATTATATAGAACTATTTTCAAATTTGGTTATAAGTTTTTTGAGCCTTAATTATTGATTATATAGAACTGTTTTTGAATTTGGTTATAAGATTTTTGAACCATTAATTATTGATTATATAGAACTGTTTTCAAAATTTTCAATTGGAAAACATGTGAAATTTTCAGCCATCACTTGGACTCATGACGACAAAGGTTTGTTTTACAGTCATTATTCAGTGCGCAACTTTGTACTATTATTTATAATATAGTGTTGGTTATGTACTTTATAGCAGTTTCTTATTTACTTTCTTTGATTGACTTATTTACTTTATCACAACTCCTTAGTTACTTATGTTTTTAATTGATAGAGAAGGAGAATGGCTAGATGTAGGGACATAAACAAATATCAATATTGATCATCAAGGGTTCTACCATTTCTTGGGCACTAATCAATCAGATATTCTCTACTGGAAAGATGCAAAACATCCCTAGTGGTTATTTCTCTCTCAAATAACTGAAGATGGAAAGGTTGGTAGAATATCCTGTGTTGTGTTTCGGATAAAATATGGCATCTTAGGTACTCTTTTACATGGCTATTTCAATTTTTAGAACATCCCAATTGGCTGTTTCTCTCTCAAATAATTGAAGATGGAAAGGTTGGTAGAATATGTTGTGTTGTGTTTCAGATAAAATATGGGATCTTAGTTACTCTTTTAGATGGGTATTTCAATTTTAAGGTTGTACAATATCGTGTCTTTTTTTGCTTGCACTTGTGCATTCTTGTGCATATTTTTTATAATTTGTATTGCATGCTTTTGTCTTTTTTGGCTTTTTCCTTAAGTACCAGTGGCAACAACTGGATGAACATCAAGGTTATCAGGGTGGCAGAAAAAATTATAGAACTGATTCTCTTTCATGGGTAAGTGTTTTGACCTCTTGTCGGAATATAGTGTTGGTTATGTACTTTACATCAGTTCCTTATTTACTTTCTTCTATTGACTTAATTACTTTATCACAGCTGCTTAGTTATTTATTTTTTTCCCTACCAGAGAAGGAGAAAGGCTAAATGCAGGGACAAAAACAAATATCAATATTGATCATCAAGTATTTTCCCATTTCTTGAGCACTAATCAATCTGAAGATATTCTCTGTTGGAAAGATTCAGAACATCGCAATTGGATATTTCTCTCGTCTCTCTCAAATAACTGAAGATGGAAATGTTGGTAGAATACCTTGTGTTTTATTTAAAATAAAATATGGCATCTTAGGTACTCTTTTAGATGGCTATTTCAATTTTATGGTTGTACAGTATCCTCTCTTTTTATGCTTGCACTCGTGCATTCTTGTAGATATCTTTTATAATTTGTATTATTGCATGCTTTTGTCTTTTTTGGCTGTTGCCTTAAGTACCAGTGGTAGTGACTGGGTGAACATCAGGGTTATCAGGGGGGCAGATAAAAGTAGAGAACCTAATTCTCTTTCATGGGTAATTTTTTTGAGCTCTTTTCAAACATCATGTCATTCATTCCACGAGTAGCCATAGGTGAAGACTCAAGCAACAAAGTATTTTTTGAATAAGACATTTGAATAAGACATCCAAGGTGGTACTGATGAAAGTTCTAGTAGAAAGATACCATATTATAAGTTACAATACGAGTCTCAGATAATGTTAGGCTGCAAGCCACAATTTTTTTTTTTAAACCAAGTTTTTATTATTGGTGGCAAAAATTTCTCAACTTATATGAGTCTCAGATAATGTTAGGCTGCAAGCCACAAAATTTATTTTTTAAAACCAAGTTTTTATTATTGGCAGCAAAAATTTCTCAACTTCAATATTGTAATTAACGATCAACACAGAAAATTATTTATCATTTATCTTCTAGTAGAGAGAAATGGGATATAAGGACTATTTTTTGATTATATGTTTCTTTAACCCAGCTTCTGTATATGATGTGGTTATAAGTTTTTTGAACCATTAATTATTGATTATATAGAACTATTTTCAAATTTTGTAATTGGAAAATAGGTGAAATTGTCAGCCATTACTTGGACTCATGACAACAAAGGTATAAACTTTTCCTTGGCCCCTAGAAAGATTCTCGTGGATGACATTATTTGTGACATAGAATGTGGGATTCGGGGTTTACCTGATAGTATTAAAAACACTATTAGGCAGGATTGTGTTGTTATTCTAAGGAAGGCTAAGCCTCCCAAGGGAAAACTTTGTAGGGATCAATTTGAAGCCCTCAAATCCTTAAATCAGAACATAGACATTGTTGTTTTGAAAGCAGACAAAGGTGGGGCAGATGTTATCCTTAACAAGGAAGACTACTACAATAAAATGTTAGATCATCTTTATAATAGCGGTAGTTATAAGAAGCTTCCCAAAAACCCGTTAAAGAAGATCTCTAGGACTGTGGCCCTTGCCATTAAATCCAGTACCTCAATGAGTCCCCTGCACCATAAACTCATTGAGAGCAATCCTATCACGCCTAGAATCTATGGGCTCCCTAAAATTCATAAGCAAGGAGCTCCCCTTAGGTCCATTGTTAACACCATAGGAGGTCCTGCCTATCTTCTTGCTAAGTTCCTTGCCTTGAAGCTTAAACCCTTAGTTGGTCATACAGGGTCCTTTGTTAAAGACTCAGCTTCCTTTATTGAGGAGCTCAAGGACATCAAGCTGGACTCTAGTGACATTCTTGTTAGTTTTGATGTTGTTTCCCTCTACACGTGCATCCCTATAAAAGATGCCATGGAAGTGATCAAGCGTCTAACTGATTCTGATACCGCTCAATTGGTTAAAATCTGCCCTACTTCCACCTTTTTCAATTTTGAAGGTGAGTTCTTTGAGCAAACCTGTGGGGTTGCCATGGGCTCACCCCTATCCCCTGTAGTTGTAAATCTTTTTATGGAATATTTTGAATATAAAGCTCTTAACTCAACCCACCTTCTACCCAAGCTTTGGAAAGGATATGTAGATGACACTAATGTCAACTGGTGTCACAATCAAGAGGAGTTGGATCTCTTCTTCGACCATCTCAATAGTCAATCCTCGACCATTAAGTTCACTAAGGAACAAGAGGTCAATGGTTGCCTCCCTTTCCTTGATATTATTATCTCTAAGAATAAGTATGGTTCCCTCTCCCATCGAGTGTTTCGTAAAAAAACTCATATGGAGCAGTACCTTCATGTGATTTCCCACCATTTCCCAGCCCAGAAATTGGGGGTTCTCAACACCCTTGCGACTCGGGCCTTAAGGATCTCTGATGAAAAGTGCTTCAAGGAGGAGAAATCCCATCTCCTTAATGTCTTTGTGGAGAACGGTTACAACAGACACTTGGGAAAAAAGGATTTCCTCAAAGCTGCTAAAAATTTGTTAACCAAAAGAGGACCTAAAGATCAGATTCCTGGTGTACATCTTCCGTTTGTTCAAGGGACCATGGACAAGATTGCGAGGGTTCTTAAGAAGCATAATGTCCCCAAAACATTTAGGCCTCTTAACACCTTTCGTAAGTCCCTCAGATCTATGAAGGATCCTATTGACCCCAAGGACATGAAAGGGGTTTATATTATTCCCTGTTCATGTAGGACCTCCTATATTGGTGAGACTGGTCACTCCATTAATCAAAGGATTAGTGAGCACACTGTCGAACTTAAGTATATGAGGGCCAAGTCTTTTGCTTTATCAGAGCATGTGGAGAAAACCAATCATCATGTTTGCATCGAAGAAGCTAGTGTGATTGCTAGAGTGCTACAATTCCATCATTGGAAGTTAAGAGAAGCCCTTGACATTGAAAAAAGGTTGAACAATCTCAATAGAGACGATGGTTGGAAGATAAGCAGTTGATGGGTCCTAGCCCTCTAATCGTAGTCATTCTCTTCCTTTTCTTCCCCTCCCTTCAATAAGCTTTTAATTAATTTTTAATATATTAATATTTTTTGAATTCTCTAGTATTTATTCTCTCTTAAACTTAATTTATTTATAGTTAATTGATAGAATTAAATTAGAATCAATCTATTTTATAATTAATTAATATACCATTTAGATAGACTATAAATTAATTTCTAATATTGTAATATTTTTAACTCTTGATATTTATTTAAACTCTTTGACTATTAATATAAAATTAATTGTATTTTAAAAAAAAAAAAATTATTGAATATTTTTATAACAACAAAAAAAAACTTTTTGATGATTAATTTAAACGTAATTTATTTATAATTGATTTATGAAATGAATTTAAAATTAATCTATTAATACTAATATACTGTTAATTTCTTATATTTTTCTAATGCCTATAATTAAAAAACTCTTTGACTATAGATATAAAATTAATTTTATTTTAACTCCTTTTTAATTAAAATATAATTAACTATTACTCTATTTTTAGTATTTTTGAAAATAATTTAATTTATGATAATATATTAATTCTAATATATATTTATAATGGTCCTCTTACATTTATAACCGTATTAACTTATTTAAATAAATAAAGTTTTTACCCCTTATCATAGTCAAATTAGCCGTTTTCCGGTCAAATCTCACTATTGTCATTTTAGCCATTACCTTGTTTAGCAAAATTGGGTCATTGGATATTCTACCCTGTCTATTTAATGTGCAAAGGGAGATCTGCTGATTCAACTTGTCCTGACGATGAACCACACTGGTTGGTTTGAAAGACGTCGACAAAAGTATCTCTATGTGATTTTCACTGAAGAATCTTCAAAAACTTGATATGGATCATAGAATCCTAAATTCATTAACAAAGGTTTCTTTTACTCATTATTTAGTGCCCAAGTCTATATTATTCTTCGAAGTATAGTGTTGGTTATGTTAGTTTTTGTATCTTCATCCCTTCATTAGTGATCAAAATCTATTGTTGCATTGCATGCTAGGTGTCTCATCTAATCAGTCGCATTCCATTAGGATCATGGATCATTTGATGGTAGGGGCATAGTATACATTTTCCCTCACATTCTTTACCTGTTGGCTCATTTTCATTCATCCAGATCATCTGTAGTAATTTTTGGTCTTTAAATCTGCAAAAGTCATTTTCAAGGTTTTAGGTCTCATTAGGTCTAGGGTTTCATCAATAAGGTCTTGAAAATGCTCAATAATGGTTAGCATGCACATGAGGAGGTAAAATAAAGTCTTAGCAGCAACAATTTCAATAATCACATGCTCAGTGATTGATTTTTCCTGAAAACCCTGTTTTGAGGAAAAACAAAGTTTTTATGTGTTTCATGTAATAAATTTCATGTAATTTCATTTTTTCATATGTAATAATTTCAGAGGCATCCCTAGTCACCTTGCCAAGCCTCCTCTGCTTCAGTTCTTGCAAAGAAATAAATTGCCAAAGTATTTAGTCCATCAAAGGAAGAAACCAAGAAAAATGCCAAAACAGAGTACTAAAAGAAAGTGAAATTACCAAACATTAGAAGAGTGGGTTTTCTTAAATGAAAAATTAAAATCCATGGCTATATAAAGTTTTTTCAAATCAAAGGAGGCTCATTTGTGTCCACAAAGTGAAGAGAGCAAGTGCATTTCCATTTGCAAAAGCCAAAAGAGCGATTTTGTGTTTAAAGGGAGAAAATCATAGGCACGACGCAACCGGGTTAGAGCGTAGTGCATCCAATCAACATGGCACACCAGGCAGGAAGTTACAATGTAATTTTAAAATGGGCGTGACACATAGAGCCAGTGCGACGCACCTATGAGGTGGCGTGACGCATAGGACTACAACACCCGAAATCACCCACAGTTTCGTCCAAAATGCTCAAAATCACTAATTCCTCTTTGTTCAAGTAAGTTGACACTCCTTCATGGCCAATGAGTGAGTTTGCATAGTTTTCATAGTGATTCAATTAGAAAAAATTGGAACCCTAACTACTTGCATAGTTTGTTGAAAAACCACTACCTAGGGTTTGCATATTGCATATTTTGCTACTAATTCCCACTCCTATCACTTTCAGTCCCTCACTCCCTCATTCCCTAACTTCATTCTCTCCCTCCCTTGTCATTCATATTGTCCGACCATATTCCCCATATCCCAAATGCTAGTCAAATACCCCCAAACCCTAATCACTATTCCCAAAACCCTAAATATCATCCCTTAAACCCTTCTATTGCCCAAAAACTTATTAGTAGCATTCCCAATCTCTCATACATAGTCCCTACACATTTCCCCCACAGTCCCTCATACATTCATATCTTTGGCAGCAAAAACCTATTGACACCATAAAATCTCTTCATACTCATCTAAGAAAAACTCAAACATTGGCAAACATGGAGGCAGATTCTTCCTATGATAGAAATGAGGAAACAATCAGAGATTCTTCTAGAGAAATGCATGCACCAAGGAGACATCATAAGAGTGGAAAACATAACAGGGAGGAGCCTGCATTACTTGTTGAGTTGTTGGCTTGTCCTCTTGCTGTCACATGCTTTCAACATCAATCTTGTTTCCATTTTTGTGAGATGGTGGCAGAGTTAAATACCATAATGAGCTTGCTCGCCTGTTTGTACTCCATCTTTATAATGGCCAAGTCAATTTGGTAGGTGTGACATTTACCTTGACAGCTAAGATTATATCTCAAGCAATAGGTATTTGAAATGTCGGTGAGCTGTGGAATAAGGGGCAGCTGGTAGACAGCGAACATTATGAGCCTCATATCAAGGCTGGTTTTTTAGAGGTAGATTAGTAGAGTTATCCCTTTCCGGTTCTTTCAGGACACATATGCACCCTTGATGAAAATCATAATTAAATATTTCAGCTGTGAGGGCAGATTTTCTCGCTTGTATGCCTACCACATCAGATTATTGATGCACTTCACTAGCGTGAGAATGATGAATCTCCCCTATTTTATTTGCCAGAATATTGAGAAGATGGCCACCTTGGTGCAAAGGAAGCCACCTCATCAATAGTATAACAGCATCTATCACTTTGCACTCATCAAAATTGTGGTCTTCCATCAGCTTGATTTACTGAATATCTCATGGGAGGATTTCATTTCACATGAGGTCTTTATAGGTCTACAAGTTCCCCCATTAGTTTTTCATGAGGTAGGAGAGCCTTCACATCAGCAAGAGGTGCATGAGACACAAACCACCGGTGTGCCAGTGTTTGTTACATATCAAAAGGGTACTAGGAGATTGTTTTCCACAGAAAAACGAGTACTATCTCCACCTGAGGTGGAAGGGGTCTCATTTCCTTGAATAACAAAGCAGGTACAGGACAAGGGTAAGTATCCATTACATAATGAGATGCCTTCATGAGGACAAGAGACAAATTTTATTATTATTTAGGATGATGACACCGATTTGGGCTCCCAAAGCTCAAAGCTCAAGGAGATCATTCAGGAATAGCAAGCTGACATATATGATTTGTCTCTCAACCTAGAAAGAGCCAAATGGATAATCAAATATCTAGAGTAAAGAAACAAATAGCTAGAGGATCATCAAACCATCATGGAGCTACAAAACATATGAGAAAACTAGCAAGCTGCCAAGAGGAGGAAAGTCAAGTTGACACCACTTGAACAAGAAATTGATGTTGATTGTGAATCTTGGCTTGAGAGGTTAAATATGCACTTGGAAAGGATGCTAGAGAAGGCCAATGGATAGAAAAAGATGTTGAGGCACATGGCCTACCACTACTTGGCGAGAAATAAGGTGTGTAAAGCAAGAGTTATGATTTTGAAGGCCAAGTTGAAGAGATCATCGAGGAAGTGAAACGAGCAAGATAGACTCCAAATCTTAGCTAAGTCTTCCATAGCCCAACACACCACTTGATGAAGGACACTTGGGCTAAATTTCAAGAAATTTGGGAAACGTTTTGCAAATTTTGAATTTTGGGCCAAAAAAATAGGGTTTTCTGCTTGGTGTGCCGCACCAACTGGCACGTGCTTTTGCTAGAGACCTCCTTTTGAGGAAAACTCAGCATTTTTGGATTTCTCATGGAAAAATATGAATTCCCTCACATGGAAAAAAAAATTTGATAGGTTTTCAGCTTCCAAAAGGGTCAAAAACACCCCAAAAATGACTTTTCTGCCCCTTTTTGGCCACACAAGAAGCTGTGTTGGGATAAATAATTTTTGGAGGGGCAAATGGATGGAAAATTCAGAAATTCCTCTTGTTCTAGAAAGTAGACAGGTAGTCCTTTCCACAAAGCCCAACTTGGAGAAAATTTGGAGCACGGGAAGGCCTTCAAAATTAGCTCCAAATTAGCATGGCACACAGGGATAGGAGCACGTTGCATAGGGTGAAAGTTTGTCATTTTTGTCAAAAAACTCTGTTTTTTTGCCTAGTTTCTTCACAGTTTGACTTTTAACTTTCTAATAGTCAAACTCATGATGTAATTTGATGTGACTTGATGGATTTTGATGTAAATATGTTAAATTTTCACTCATAGAAGTAGATTCATCCATGAAAAGGTGGTTTGCAACTAAATGAATTAGTTTCCTAGTTTTTAGAGGCAAGTTGTTCCACTACCTATTTTTAGTTCTCAATTTAGATCTTGTTGAAATGACTCCTAAACTTATGAGCTCAACCCCTAAAGGATAGGATGAGTATTTTATTACCTATATCTACTAGTTTTTCAGTCATCAGCAAAGGTTGGACTTTTGTGAATGCTTTGAGCAGTATTGTACACTCATTTCAACAATTTGGCAAAGGAAAAGACCAGGGTTTGTAGCACTTTATGGGATTCTTGTGGCAACTTGATTTGGTATTGTGTTTCCTTCTATAACTACAAGTTTACATGTGTTTTATGTATGCCATTATCTCTCTATTTTCTTCTTAACTAAATGAAACAAGGATAAAGGTAGAATTCATTGATACTTGTAGTCCTCTACCTAGGGTTTGTTTAGTTATTTATGTTTTTAGCTATTTGAGGAGGATCCTTGGGACTTTCATGCCCTCTTCAACTCCCCACTAGTCTAAAAGCTCTCCATCCCACTCAATTTGAAGTACCAAACCATTTTCCTACCTTGCCCCATAGAGATCTATGCAAAATTGGGTCCATTTCCCAAACCCAAATCTGCCTTTCACATTTGAGCCAACAAAACATCATCAAATTCAATCAAACTCTTCTGTAAACATACCTAGCCTAAAATCAATCTTTACATCAGTCATCTCAAGCCCCATTGGTCATATTTTACTGCGATTGACAAGGAGAGAGCCCTCTCTCGACCTGGTAGGGATAGCTACCAGGTTAAGCATGGTTTATTGTTACCTTAGGTCCTACCTTTCTCAGCTTGAGGTAGATTTAGGCCCTAACATAGTGGAAACCATATTGGGGAAGAGATTGTTTGTTTGTTAGTGTTCTTCATTTTATAAACTATAGATGGAGCCTGAAGTTATGCTAGGTAGCCTTCGAATTGCACATTGTTTTACGAGTGCATAAGTAGATAAAAGTTGCTTCAGTTAATCTATGGTCTAGTCTTATAAATGAAACATTTGACTTGAAAATTGCCCCGGTACATTAGATAATTCTAGTCTTTTGGATGATGAGTTTAGAATTTGATAGGTTGAACAAGTTGATAATGTCCATTTGATTTTTGGGAATAATTCAACACACTGGCTTCCAAAAGATACACCATAGTAAATCTTGATCTTGATCCACCTCCTATGTATGAAAATCCCAATCTTATTCCGAGAATTCTTCACCAAAAAAGTTTTGTGATTCCTGTGTTTAGATCTCATTCATGCTCGGTTGTTTTTGAATATCTTGAATATCTTGAGTTTGATGAACATTTTGATCTGTTGTTGTTTGAGACTAAACCTAAAAGTGTTCTTGGTTCTACGGTCCTAAATCTATAGTTTGTCAAATATCTTGAAACTGAAAATGCCAATAAACGAATTGACATTTATATCTTGAAACTTAAAACTTCCATTGTGGCTACAAACATTCCTGAATTCGTAGAGTTTGCATTTGCAACTCTTGGGTCATATGCTATTGCATCTAGTTCAGAAATTCCTACTGAACCTCCTTTCATTCCCACCATTCCTGTGTAGCCTTCCATCTCTGATCAGAAATTTGCAGTGTTGTCACCTCTATCTACTCCTTCTACACCTCAAACATCAAAAATTTCTTCACCGCCTTCAACACCTCATACACCAGCCACATCAGTTGCTCCAACTGCTCCTACATCCCCGAGGCCAGTTGTAAATCCACCTAGAGCAATGGCTACCTGATATGCACTCCTTGTGTTGCCTCAAAACTTGGATGCCATGCCCGCTAACCACCAAACAAATCCCATTGTTTGATGGTACTCCTCAAAGTATCACAGCTCAACAACATGTGGATAGGATGACATATTTCTTTGATCTTCATGAGATTGATGCTGAAAATGTGACTATGAAACTCTTTGTGCAAACTTTTGGAGGTGAAGTGCAGAAGTGGTTTAGAGCTTTTCCAGCTACAAGTATCACTACACTGGCTAATCCTCAGAGACAATTCTTGGATCACTGAGAATTAAAGAAAAACCCTGTTCAGATCCTTTTTGAATATGAGAACATTAAGAGGAATGTTTGTGAGAGTGTTCAAGATTATTGTATTAGATTTAATTCTGTCTACAATGCAATTCTTGGTGATATAAAGCCACCTATGGGACTGACATTGATTAAATTTCTTGATGGATTTGATCCTGATATGGCCTATCAATTAAGAGAAAGAGATCTACAGACATTAGAAGACATGCAGAAAATTGCAGTCAGCGTTGAGGCAAATATGCTTGCCAAGAGACCTAGAACAAAGGCTGAGAAAAAAGGTGACTATTAAAGAAGAAACTTCCACTTTAGATCAAGTTCTCTATAAGATTGATAAGATGTTTGATAGATTAACCATTGATAAGCCTAAAACACAAGTCAAAAATCCAAATTTCCGTGGTTAGCAAGAATCACAATTCAGAATCAAGCAACGAGAACAAAAAGCGCAAGACCAAGCGACATAGCAGCAGGTGAAGACACCCTTACACCATAATTTTGTTCATGGTTTGGAATTAGATGATGAAGAGAACGGAATTGGAGAGGAGAATCATTTCTTTACCCCTAATGATATGCCAATTTTTATCACTGAAGATGAGGAGTATTTAGAAAGCCTAATTGTATGAAGGGATTAAAATTTCATCTTGGCAAACAAAAGAGTTCTTGAATAAGAGTCTCATGAATATCACAGGGGATACATGAATGCTTTGACAGCCCAACAATGACAATATTCACTCAGGAGGAGAGATGTACACATTAATCTAATTCAAAAGAGCAAGGAAGTGACACCGCCAAAGAATGATTCTGCCATTGGGTACAAAAAGGGAAAGGAGACAGTTGATCCTACCACCAAAAAAACACAATTAGCAAATGAAATATTGAATCAGCCAAGTGTATCAAAGCAGACAACTAAAAAGAAGGATGCTTCAACCAAAGAGGTAGAGAAAACTTCCACTTTTATCTTAGAAAATGAAATTTCTAAGTTAAGAATATCTATTCCTTTGACTGAGCTGATGAAGAACAATAGCTATAAAGGTTATGTATCAAGGATTTTGAATTTAGATCCATTATCTGATATGGAAAATGTGGAGGATGACCAACTAGAGTTGATCTTTGGTCCAACATTAGAAGGCCAGTCTCAGGATAGTGATGTAACGCATTTCTACATCAGCCTTAGGGTGCATGACTATGTATTGCACAATCTTATGTCTGATTCCGGAGCCTCTCATAATCTCACACCTAAGGAAATCATGGAGAAATTGGGTTTGGAAATCACAAGAAATTATCATGACCTTTACTCCTTCGATTCTAGTAGAGTAAGATGCATTAGTCTTATTAAAGATTTGGTGGTCAGTTTGGATCAGATTTCGTTGAAAAATGTTTCGATGGATGTGGTTGTGGTAGATATTCCTCCTAGATTTGGCATTTTTCTTTCCAGATCTTGGGGAGCAAAACTTAAAGGGACATTGCAGCTTGATTTCTCCTATGCTACTATTCCCGTGTTTGGTTAGATGATAAAATTATACCGGGAGCAAAAGAAGAAGTACATGATCACTAGTAAGGAGGAACCAGTAAATCATCCAATTAACTATGTACATACTAATTTAGAATCATTTGTTTTATATTCTGATAGTTTTAAGGATGTAAATAGCCAATTATTTTAAGTAGAAGACATTCTAGAGATCACTGAAAATTTTAGAGAGGTATTAAAGAAAAAAAGACAAAGACTTGATTGTACCGCTGAGCAATCAACCTTCCAACAACAACAAAATAGTGATGGATAGCAAGGAAAAGTAAAAGAGCAAACATAATTTCAGCATTTGGAAGAGGATGAAGCTGGTTTGTGGAGCATGGATTTTGATGGCACGGTAGGAAAGGAAGGTGTTGGAATTGGCATTTAGATACACAGCCCTATTTTCTCAGCAAACAAAGTGCCAAGTAATGTAAGGGTTTGTTTGTATAAATTGGCTTTTGATTATTCAAATAATGAGGCTGAATATGAAGCTTTAATTGTTAGTTTGAAAATTCTTAGAAACCTAAATGCTAAAAGAATTTCAGTATATGGCAACTTCGAGTTAGTTATCAAGCAAGTAAAAGGACAACACCAAGCATCCTCAAAAGCGGGCTTACTGCAATGTAGTATTAGATATCTTGAGATTATTTCCAGATTACACTTTGACATGTGTCCCTCGTGTTTAGAATGTTATTGTAGATTCACTTGCAACAACAACAAGTAATTTGAATATTCCGATGAATTCAAACAATAAGTTTGAAATTCATGTGAAACATCGCCCGGATGTCCCTGATAATCAAAGGTATTGGTAGGTGTTTGAAGATGATAAAGAGATCGAACAATTTTACGAGAGATTTTCAATGAAAATCACATGAGATACCATTTGTCGATGCATATCGAACCAACCAGTGTGGTTCATCGTCAGGACAAGTTGAAGAAATAGATTCAGCTTAGCATGTTAAATAGTCTCAGTAGAGCCTCCAACGCTAACTTGACCAAAGGCTAATTTTGACTTTTGGACCAAAGTCATAAACTTTTTAAAGGAAATTAGTTATATTAGGGACCAATCCTGTAAAATATATATATATATAGATATATATAAAATAATTTTAATTGTTGTTAATAGTTAGTTAAAAGGTATTATTTAATAATTAAAAATTATAAGTTATTTAGTATCCAAATGGAAAGTAGTTATATAAAGGACCTTTCTTATAATATATGTCTAAATTAAATGTATGATAAATATAAATATATTAATAGGTTGTTAAGATAAAAGTTAGTTAGAATTAATAAATATATTAGAACGAGAAAATAAAACTAAGTTAACTTAAAAAATCTAAATGATAACAAAAAAAAAAACGAGAAAACTAAGTTAAAAAAAATAATAGATAAATAACGAGAAAATAATATTAAGTTAAATAAATAAATAAATAACGAGAAAATAATATTAAGTTAACTAAAATATCAAAAAGAAAAATAAATAAATAAATGACGAGAAAATAATGTTAAGTTAACTAAAATATTTATAAAAAAAAGGAGCCAAAAAACGAGGAGGCATGCAGAAAAAACGACTAAGAAGGGAGTGCTGGGACCCAACACCTACTGATTTTCCAGCCATCCTCTCTAATGAGATTGCTCGGTCTCTTTTCAATCTCAAGAGATTCCCTAAATTTCCGATGATGGAAGTGCGAAACCTTAGCAATAACACTAGCCTCCTCAATACAAACATGATGATTAGTTTTTTCTACATGTTCAGCTAAAGCGGAAGACTTTGATCTTCTATGCTTAAGGTCAGCTACGTGCTCACTAATTTTTTGATTAATGGAGCAACTAGTCTCACCAATATAAGGGGTCCCACAGGAACAGGGGATAATATATACCCCTTTCATATCATTGGGGTCGATAGGATCCTTCACTGATCTGAGGGACGAACGAATGGTGTTACGGGGCCTAAAGGTCACAGGGGCACTATGCATCTTGAGAATCCTTGCAATATTATCAGTAGTCCCCTAAACAAACGGAAGATGGAGACCTGGAATCCGTTCCTTCGGTTCCCTTTTAGTCAGAGAATTCTTGGCAGCTTTAAGGAAAGCCTTCTGACTTAAGTATCTACTATAACCATTCTCAACAAAGACATCAAGGAGATGGGATTTTTCTTTCTAAAAACTCTTCTTATCCGAGATCCTTAGGGCTCGAGTAGCAAGGGTATTGAGAACAACCATATTTTGCGTCAGGAAATGGTGGGAAATGGCATGAAGATACTACTCCGTATGCGTTTTCTTCCGAAAAACTTGGTGGGTGAGGGAACCATCACTATTCTTAGAAATAAGAATATCAAGTAACGAGAGGAAACCATCAACTTCCTACTCCTTAGTGAACTTAATGGCTAAGGATTGATTGTTGAGATGCTCGAAGAAGAGATCTAATTGTTCTTGGCTGTGAGACCAGATGACATTGGTGTCATCCACATACCTTTTTCAAAGTTTTGTCAAGAACCAGGAAGAGTTTAGAGCCTTGGACTCAAAATATTCCATAAAAATATTAGCAACAATAGGGGATAGGGGTGAGCCCATGGCAACCCCACAAGTTTGCTCGAAGAACTCTCCCTCAAAACTGAAAAAGGTGGAAGTGAGGCAGATCTCTACTAACCTGGTAGGGTCTGGATCAGTTAGGTGGTTGATCACCTCCATGGCCTCATTAATAGGGATGCAAGTGAACAAGGAAACTACATCAAAACTAACAAGAATGTCCCTAGGGTCAAGCTTAATGTCCTTGAGTTCATCAATAAAGGAAGCAGAGTCTTTAACAAATGACTCTGTATGACCAACTAAGGACTTAAGCTTTAACGCAAGAAACTTAGCAAGAAGATAGGTAGGACCTCCAATGGTGTTGACAATGGGCCCTAAGGGAGCTCCTTCCTTATGAATCTTGGGGAGACCATAGATTCTAGCAGTGATCAGGTTTCTCTCAATGAGTTTATGGTGTAGGGAACTCACTGAGCTAATGGATTTAATGGCAAGAGCCACATTCCTAGCAACCTTCTTTAATGGATTTTTGGGAAGCTTTTTGTAGCTACCAGTATTATGAAGATGATCCAACATCTTGCTACAATAATCAAACTTGTAAAGAATGACGACAGCACCACCGTTGTCTACATTTAGAACAATGATATCTTTGTTCTGGTTTAAGGATCTAAGAGCTACTAATTCTTCCTTGATAAGGTTTCTCTTAGGGGGCTTAACCTTTCTCAAGACAACCGCACAATCTTGCCTAATAGTATCCTTGATCCTATCAGGTAAACCTCTGATCCCAAACTCTATGTCACAAATGATATCATCCACATGTTGGAATTATGATACAGGTGTTGTCCTTGATGGCCACTCACTCAGAGCTATGATACAGGTGATGGAAAATTAATTAGATGGCAGATCTAGTGCAGTAGGTCAAAGGAAAGGTATATGCGGGTTAGACTTGATGAAAGCATGTATACACGTGGGTAATCGGAGCAAAAGGCACGTATACGCAGGTTCACAGAAGGAAAGGCGCGGACATGTCCGAAACCATGGTTTTGGTCCATGGTATTTGGCCCATAGTATTTTTGGTATTGGTCCATGGTATTTGGTTCGAAATGACGACCTGAGGTATTGGGTCCAAGGTATTTGTTCTACGTGTTTTTGGACCATGGCATTGAGAGAAGCCTAAACCTATATAAGGAGAAGATCATTAGGCCAAAAGTGAAGTTAGTGAGCATGTGATGAATATTTGATGAAGTGTGAGATGCTGGTTATGGGTTGGTGAGGCCTTGCTTGATCTTAACCAAGAAGGCACTCATGTGAAGGATGATGAACAATGGATCAATATCTTAAGGCTTGGAATGATTATCATTATATGGTTTGATTATGGATATACTAGATCTATTGATGCATGTTTATTGTATGAATGTTATGATCTGGGTATGTGCTGATGTCTGAAATAGCTACAAAGTTATGGGTTACAATTTGCATATCTATACGTGGGTTGTCTTTGGTAAAAGCACATATACACGTAGGTTGGGTTCATCCAAGTAGCGTATACAGTATGAAGTATGATATTTGAAGTTGCTATTGGATTTAGTTGTTGTTGCAGAGTTAGGTAGTCTGTTCTATGTTTTGGTGACTGTATTATTGACAGGTCTTCAGTGTTTCAGTATTGGGTGATTTAGAGAGTGGTGATTCAGATTATGATGTTGTGCTTTATGGATCCATTATGAAAATGTATGAAACATGGTCCTTGGATGATCATAGGCCGGTACCTACTTACTGGTAAACAAATTGGCCAGTATAAGAGCCAGGGGGTTGTATCTCCCTTCGAGGAGCAGCTGGAAAATGAGTGAAGGTTGGAGCCTTCAGTAGGCCAGCACCTACGTACTAGTAAATTGAACGGCTAGTACAAGAGATAAGAAGGTTGTTGCCTTTTGTGGGTAGAAGCCTGCATACTGGTAAATCACTGCACCAGTACATTGTAAAGGAAGTTTCTTATTAAAGGAAGATAGAAATAAATTGCAACAGGTGGTTTTCACCCACATTGGGTTTCCACCTTATATCATGGTGTTCATGTGTGCTCTTTATGTGTGATGATCTGTTCTGTTCACTGTTCACATGGTTAATAATGTTTTGATGCATTCACTGAAGATGAAATAACTAAATCATAAAGGTTACTGGATGTACGCTAGTTTCTTTTAACAGAGTCGCATATATACGCGGATATCCTTAACTGAAGTATTGTATATGAATCTGAGTATGAAAATGGAAAAGTATCTGATTTGCTAATACTGATTCACCCCCCCCACTCTGTATTATTTGCAACACCATAGGGATCTTCTTAGGGGCTAAGGCAAAATTCAACCCTTAACCCAAAACTTTAAAAATAGGAGGAGGAAAAGAGAAACTGGAAAGATTACTAACCTTGTTATGAGAAGAAGGGTGAAGATTATTAATACCATTAGTACTATTAATATCAAAATTCAATATCTTATTCAAAATGAAGGTAAATTCAAAGACACTTCTATCAATGGGGAGCATGATGATGGCAAAGCAGATATAGAAGTCAATCAGATGGAAGTTTTGCAGCTGAAGGAAAATGCCATTCCTAAATGTCTAATACCTTTAGAGGAGTTGTTTGATCAAGATGAAGTAGCCTGAAAATCGAGCTTGCTGCAAACTGGGAAAGGAGTTGAGGAAGTGAACATTGGATTAGCATAAAATCCTCAAATGGTGAAGTTATCAAAGGTGTTGCATCCACAAGTAAAAGCAAAGTATATCAGTTTATTATCCTCATTATTGATGTATTTGCATGGGACTGTTTGGATTTGAAGGTATATAATACAAGCATAATTCAGCATATAATTCCGATCAAGCCAAATCAAAAGCCATTTCGACAGAAGATAAGAAGAATAAATCCAAAGTTGTTACCCTAAATAGAGAAGGAAGTGAATCGATTGTACAAAGCTGGTATAATCGTCCCCATAATATTTTCAAATTGGATTTCTAATTTGGTGCCTGTGCGCAAGAAAACATGTGAGATTTGATTATGTATTGATTTCAGAAATCTGAATAAAGTATCTGTGAAAGATAACTATCCATTGCACAAGATGGATCACATACTTCAAAGAGTAGTTGGAGCATCCCGAATGTCGCTACTTGATGGGTATTCTAGTTATAACCATATTCTGGTCCATGAGAATGAGAGGGATAAAAAAGTGTTCACAACTCTGTGGGGAACTTTTCATTGTGCAAAGATACTGTTCGGACTAAAGAATTCTGGTGTGACCTTTCAGCAGGCTATGCATATTGCATTTGCTAATGAAAAATATGTATTTTTAGTTGTCTATCTTGATGATTTGACTGTTTTTTCTAATTTAGATGAAGAGCACCTTTGTCATTTGAAGATTGTATTTCAGTGGTGTAAAAAGTATGTCATATCTCTCAATCGAAAGAAGAGTCTATTTAACATGGATAAAGGCAAGCTTCTCAGTCATATTATATCTAAGGAGGGCATCTGCATTGATCCAGCTCGAGTGGAAGCCATTCAGAAGATTGATTTTTCATGAAGTAAAAAGGAGATCCAATCATTCAATGGTAAGATGAATTTCTTATGTTGCTTTGTGCCCAATCTTGCAGAACATTTAAGGGAAATCACAAACATGTTAAAGAAATATAATGTAGTGGAGTGGATCAAGGAAGCAATTACATCCTTTAATTTGGTAAAGTTGTCCCTTTCCTCAGCTCCGGTTTTGATCACCCTAGATTATACTGAATATTTCATTTTGTTTTCATTTGCTTTAGATCATACTATGTAGTGGTGTTAATGCAGAAAAGGGACTAGCTTGAGAAACCAATTGCTTTTTCAGCAGAACCATAAGGGATGCAACTTTAAAGTATAATATTATCGAAAAGCAAGCTCTTGCTTTAGTAAAGGCATTGAAATATTTTCAAGTCTATATTCTACATTCTCATATCCTTTCTTGTGTTCCTAACGCTACCGTTACTGATGTCTTAGTACAAATAGATCCAGAAGGGAGATGAGGCAAATGGATCACTGCTTTGTTGGAATATGACGTGGGATCAAACCAACAAAGCTCATCAAAGGATAGGGGCTGGCCAAGCTAGTCAAATTGGCTTGCCTTAGACATTAATCTCATTGCTGCTATGTCCGAGGAAGATGAAGAAAGTTCACCACTTCAGGTATCATAAAATTTTCTTCTTTATTCTTGTTATTTGGACATTGTTTTTGTGCTCCAAAATCTATCACCAATACCTAGAATGGCTAAGAACAAAAGTAGGACCCTAAAATTAAAGGCTGCCAAGTTTTGTATAATGAATAATGCACTCTATTGGAAAGATCCTGGCGGTGTCTTGCTCAATTGTTTGGTTTAAGAAGAGCCAAAATAGATTATGGAAGACTTTCACAAGGGAGATTGTGGAGGTCATCTATTTTGGAAGACAACAACCAATAAAATTTTGAGAGCGGTATATTATTGGCCAACTCTTTTATCTGATGTGTACAAAATTGTCACAAGCTACCACGAATGTCAGATTTTTCAAGGTAGGAGAAACTTACAGCCTTTACCACTCAAGCCGATTGAAATAAGTGCTCCATTTCAGCAATGGGGTTTGGACTTCATTGGCAACACCCATCCTACTTCTTTAGCACAACACAAGTGGATCCTCACAGTGACAGACTATTTCACTACATGGATTGAGGCGATTCCTACTAGGTAGGCCACTGATTCGGTAATAATTTCATTTCTTGAAAACAATATTTTGTCTTGTTTTGGTTATCCAAACAAGTTGATCACCGATAATGTAGTAGCTTTTAAATCTAAAAGAATGATTGAATTTTTTAATAAGTATAAAATTACCTTAGGGAACTCAAATGCATATTATCCACAAGGTAATCGATTAGCGAAATCCTCAAATAAATCATTGGTCAATATTATTAAAAAGCTGCTAAAAACAAACAAGAACAGTTGGCACAAAAAGCTTGTTAATGCAATTTGGGTAGACAAACTAAGTCAAAAGAAATCTATAAGCATGTCCCCTTTCGAGCTTGTGTATGGTGTTAACACGGTCTTCCCGACCTCTCTTGCAATATCGGTGGTTAAACTCCTACAGGAAGCTGGTAGCGAGGATGATCACTTGTAGCGAAGAATCAATCCAATGATTCATTTGCGGCAAACTAGAGAGGAGGTTTTTCATAACACTTTTAGGCTGCAAGAGAGAATCAAGAAAATATATGATCGAAAGGCAAAGGTGGACAAGTTTGAAATAGAAGACATAGTGTTGAAATGGGATGCGTGAAAAAAAGACAAAGGTAAGCATGGCAAGTTTGAGAATATTTGGAAAGGACCTTTTAGAATTGTTGCATATTGGGGCAAAAATGCTCTCTTACTAAAAGAAATGAGTAGAGAAGATTGTCCAGGTGGGCCGGTCAATGGTCAGCTGCTCAAACAGTAGTATTTCTGAAATGTTTTCTACTGTCATATGTATCATTGTACATATCGGCTTATTTTATTTCATTGCAAGTGTGTACTGTTATCATTCATTCAGTTTGGGGCCCAAAGTGAAGGCTATTAAACTGAAGGTTTGATTTCAGTTTTGGTTTGCATTGTTTGAGTTAGGTTTTTTAGTGAATTACAGTCTTGAAATTGAGTTAGTTTTGAGTTGGATTTCAGTCTTGAAATTGTGTCAAGATGTTGGTTTTGGGTTTTCGAAGGTATTGACTTCATAGGCTGATGGACGAAGGCACTACCTGCTTTCCCAGAGATCTATAGTTCTTGGCACCTCCAAAGAGCTATCATCCCCATTAGAGCCAATGTTGGTGTCGGTATCTTCATCCCTCCATCAGTGATCAAATTCTCTTATTGCATTGTATGTTAGGTGTCTCATCTGATCAGCTGCGTTCCATTAGGATCATAGATCATCTGATGGTAGGGGAATAGTATACATTTTCCCTCATGTTCTTTACTTGCTAGCCCATTTTCATTCATCTAGATCATCTGCAATCATTTTTTTCTTTAAATCTGGAAAAGCCATTTTTAGGGTTTTAGGTCTCATTAGGTCTAGGGTTTTGTCAATAAGGTCTTGAAAATGCACAATAATGGTCAGCAGGGACATGAGGAGGTCAAATAAAGTCTCAGCAGTAATAATTTCAATAATCACATGCTCAGTGATTGACTTTCCTCAAAACCATGTTTTGAGGAAAAACAGAGTTTTTATATGTTTCATGTAATAAATTTCATGTAATTTCATTTTTCCATATGTAATAATTTCAAGGAAACCCTAGTCACCTTGCTGAGCCTCCGCTGCTTCAGTTCCTACAAAAGAAATAAATTGCCAAAGTATTTAGTCCATCAAAGGAAAAAACCAAGCAAAATTCGAAAACAGAGTTTTAAAAGAAAGTGAAATGACCAAACATTAGAAAGAGTGGGTTTTCTTAAATGAAAAATTAAAAGCCATGGCTATATAAAAATTTTTCAAATCAAAGGAGGCTCATTTGTGTCCACAAAGTGAAGTGAGAAAGTGCATTTCCATTTGCAAAAGCCAAAAGAGCGATTATGTGTTTAAAGGGTGAAAATTGCAGGCATGGTGCACCCGGGTTAGAGCATGGCGCAACCAATCAGCATGGCACACTGGGCATGAAGTTGCAATGTAATTTTACAACGGGCGCGACACACAAAGCCAGCATGGTGGACCTGTGAGGTGGCACAGTGCATAGGACTACAATACTTGAAATCACCCACAGTTTCCTCCAAAACACTCAAAATCACTAATTCCTCATTGTTCAAGTAAGTTGACACTCCCTCATGGTGAATGAATGAGTTTGACTAGTGTTCATGGTAATTCAATAGGAAAAAATTGAAACCCTAACTACTTGCACAATTTGTTGAAAAACCACTACCTAGGGTTTGCATATTGCATTTTTTGCTCCTAATTCCCACTCCTATCACTTTCACTACCTCACTCCATCATTCCCTAACTTCATTCTCTCCCTCCCTTGTCATTCATATTGTCCCATTCCATATTCCCCATATCCAAAACCCTAGTGAAATACCCCTAAACCCTAATTTATATTCCCCAAACCCTAAATGTCATTCCTTAAACCCTTCTATTCCCCAAAAACTTATCAACAACATTCCCAACCTCTCATACATAGTATCTACACATTTCCCCCATAGTCCCTCATACATTCATATCTTTAGTAGCAAAAACCTATTGACACCATAAAATCTCTTCATACTCATCTAAGAAAAACTCAAACATTGGAAAACATGGAGTTAGAATCTTCCTATGACAGAAATGAGGAAACAACCAGTGATTCTTCTAGAGAAATGCATGCACCGAGGAGACCTCATAAGAGTGGAAAACATAACTGGGAGGAGCCTACTTCACTTGCTGAGCTATTGACCTGTCCTCTTGCTCTCACATGCTTTCAACATCAATCTTGTTTCCATTTTTTTGAGATGGTGGCAAGAATTGAATACCATCATGATCTTGCCCAACTGTTTATACTCCATCTTCATAATGGACAAGTCAATTTTGTAGGTGTGACATTTACCTTAACACCTGAGATTATATCTCAAGCAATAGGTATTTGAAATATCGGTGAGCAGTGGAATGAGGGGCAACTAGTAGACAGGGAACATTATGAGCCTTATATCAAGGCTGGTTTTTAGAGGCAGATTAGTAGAGTTTTCCCTTTCTAGTTCCTTCAAGACACATATGCACCCTTCATGAAAATCATAATTAAATATTTCAGCTGTGAGGGCAGAATTTCTTCCCTATATGACTACCACATAAGATTGTTGATGCACTTCACTAGGGTGAGAATGATGAATCTCCCCTATTTTATTTACTAGAATATTGAGAAGATGACCACCTTGGTGCAAAGGAAGCCACCTCATCAGCAATATAAGAGCATCTATCACTTTGCACTCATCAAAAGTGTGGCCTTGCATCAACTTGATTTACTGAATATCTCATGGGAGGATTTCATTGCACATGAGGTCTTTATAGGTCCACAAGTTCACCCATTAGTTTTTCATAAGGCAGGAGAGCCTTCACATCAGCAAGAGGTGCATGCGAAACAAACCACCAGTGTGCTAGTGTTTGTTACATATCAAAATGGCACTAGGAGATTGTTTTCCACAACAAAACGAGTACTATCTCCACCCGGGGTGGAAGGGGTCTCGTTTCCTTTAACAACAAAGAAGGTACAGGACAGGGGCAAGTAGCCATTACATGATGAGGGGCCTTTAGGAGGACAAGAGATAGACTTCATTCTTATTTAGGATGATGACATCGATTTGGGCTCCCAAAGCTCAAAGCTCAATGAGATCATTCAAGAACAACAAGCTGACATACATGATTTGTCTCTCAACCTAGAAAGAGCCAAATGGATAATCAAATATCTAGATCAAATAAATAAACAGTGAGAGGATCAACAAACCATCATGGAGCTACAAAACATATGAGAAAACTGGCAAGGTGCCAAGAGGAGGAGAGTCAAGTTGACACCACTTGAATAAGAAATTGATGTTGATCATGAATCTTGGCTTGAGATGGTAAATATGCACTTGGAAAGGATGCTAGAGAATACCAATAGACAGGAAAATATGTTGAGGCACATGGCCTACCACTACGTGGTGAGAAATAAGGTGTGTAAAGCAAGAATCAGGATTTTGAAGGCCAAGTTGAAGAGAGCGTCAAGGAAGCGAAAAGAGTAAGATAGACTCCAGATCTTGGATGAGGATTCCTTAGCCCAACATAGCACTTGATGAAGGACACTCAGCCCAGATTTCAAGAAATTTTGGAAACGTTTTGCAAATTTTGAATATTTGGCCTAAAAAACAGGTTTTTCTGCCTAGTGCACCGCGCCACCTGGTGCGTGCTTTTGCTAGAGACCTCCTCTTAAGGAAAACTCAGCACTTTTGGATTCCCCATGGAAAAATATGAATGCCCTCACATGGCCATGACATTTTGATAGGTTTTGAGCTTCCAAAAGGGTAAAAAACACCCCAAAAATGACCTTTCAGCCCCTTTTTGGCCACACAGGAAGCATTGTTGGGAGAAATCACTCTTGGAGGGGCAAATGGAGGCGCAACTTAGCAATTCCTCTTGTTATATAAATTACACAGGAAAACCTTTCCATCAAGCCCACTTGGAGAAAATTTGGAGCACAGGAAGTCCTTCAAAAGCAACTTGAATGTAGCATGGCACACAGGCACATGAGCGCGGTGCACAGGGTGAAATTTTGTCATGTTTTTCAAAAAACTCTGTTTTTTCGGCTAGTTCCTTCACAGTTTGACTTTTATGTTTCTATTAGTCAAAATCATGATGTAATTTGATGTGAATTGATATATTTTGATGTAAATATTTTAAAGTTTTACTCATAGAGGTAGATTCATCCATGAAGAGGTAGTTTGCAACTGAATGAATCAGTTTCCTAGTTTTTAGAGGCAAGTTGTTCCATTGCCTACTTTTTAGTTCTCAATTTAAATATTGTTGAAACAACTCTTAAAATTATGAGCTCGAACCCTAAAGGCTAGGATGAGTTTTTTATTGCCCATATCTACTAGTTTTTCAACCATTGGCAAAGGTTGGACTTTTGTGAATTCCTTGAGCATTATTGTACACTCATTTTAGCAGTTTGGCAAAGGAAAACACTAGGGTTTGCAAGAATTTATGGGATTCTTGTGGAAACCTGATTTGGTAGTGTGTTTCCCTCTGTAACTGTGAGTTTACATGTGTTTTATGTATGACATTATGCATCTTTTTTCTTCATAACTAAATGAAACAAGGATAAAGGTAGAATTCATTGATACTTGTAGTGCTCTACCTAGGGTTTGTTTAGTTTTTATGTTTCCATCTGTTTGAAGAGGATCCCTGGGACTTTCATGCCCTCTTCAACTCCTCACTAGTTTAAAATCTCTCCATCTCTATAAATTTTAAGTACGAAACCATTTTCCTACCTTGCCCCATGAGATCTCTGCAAAACTAAGTTCGTTCCCTTGACCCAAATCTGCCTTTCACATTTGAGCCAACAAAACATCATTGAATTCAATCAAACTCATTTGAACACATACCTAGCCTAAAATTAGTCTTTACATCAGTCATATCAAGCCTCATCGGTCATATTTTACTAAGATTGACAAGGAGAGAGCCCACTTCCAACCTGGTAGGGCTAGCTACTAGGTTAAGCGTGGTTTGATGTTACCCTAGATCATGCCTTTCTCATCCTAAGGTAGATTTAGGCCCTAACAGGTTATGTACTTTATAGCAGTTCCTTATTTACTTTCTTCGATTAACTTGTTTACTTTATCACAATTGCTTAGTTACCTATGTTATTCCTTGACAGAGAAGGAGAAAGGCTAGATGCAGGGACAAAAACAAATATCAATATTGATCATCAAGTGTTTTACCATTTCTTGGGCACTAATTAATCTGAATATATTCTCTTCTCGAAAGATTTAGAACATCCCAAGTGGCTATTTCTCTCTCAAATAATTGGAGATGGATAGGTTAGTTGGTAGAATATCTTGCGTTGTGTTTCAGATAAAATATGGAATCTTAGGTACTCTTTTCAATGGCTATTTCAATTTCATGGTTGTAAAATAACATGTCTTTTTTTGCTTGGACTCATGCATTTAGGTGCATATTATTTATAATTTGTATTGTTGCATGCTTTTGTCTTTTTTCTTTTGCACACATTCTTGTGCATATTTTTTATAGTTTGTATTCTTGCATACTTTTGTCGGCTGGTCAGAACATATAATACTATTGTAATAAGATCCAAGTAGTTACTAAAAATGCTTGTTCATAGATAAGATATGGGCCATGTTTCTCGGTAATATTTTATTTGGCCTTGATGTTTTTCAAATATTAAAAAAAAGTGTAGCCTATCAAAAAAAAATTAATCTCCAAAAAGATCCTATTCTTCTACCATCAATTATCATATGTTTTTGAAATTTCACCTAAAGCAAATTTCTTACAATCCTGCAATCTACATTTTCTTTTCGTTGTTGTTGGTCTATCCACATTTTCGCCCTTCTGTATTTGATATCTTTCCTTGATATTGGAAATTTTTAGCATTCTATTTGCTTGAATTTTTTGCATAATCTCTTTATTTTTCTTTTGTTCTCTAACACCGATATATTCTTTTTTCCTTTTCCATGTAATTTGTTGTTGTTGGTCCACCCAAATTTTCACCATTCTGTATTTGATATCTTTCCTTAGGATTGCTCTACTAAACTAGTCTATAATCAGGTCACTATGGGAGATCTCGCATAAGTCTTCCTTGGAGAATCCAATTTGGATCAGACTGGTGGCATTGGAAAGAGGACACAGAGGGCTAGTGCAGATCACAATTTTAGAACTGAATGATCCAAATGTACAGAGATACATCAGAGGCAATATCGAGCTCCTACAAAGTGAAAAAAGGTGTGTAGATTCTTTTAAATTTTTGCTTAAGCTTCATTTGAAAATTTATTTTGAAGAATCCAGCAGGCATAGTAGAGCATTATTATTGGTAACTAATCCCTCGAGGAAAGAAAATGCAAACACCTAGTAAGTAACCTGAAAGCAGTAGCATGACTCATGAAGAAGAGGAAGAAATGCTACATGATATATCAAAATTACAAGACTAAGTGCAACAAATATCAGTGTCACAAAAGCTAATAGAAGCTAAGATAAATGGCATGGAATCTAAGATAAAGGGCGTGGAAGCTAAGATGGATGATTGGAAGACAGATTTGAAGACAGACATGGAAGAATTGAAGATAAATATGAATAAGTTGCTATAGGAAATGGTCACTAATAGTGAAAGGGTAGTAAAGGAAACTGATGATGAGAACAAAAGAAATGTTAATCAGGATTCGATAGACCCTAATGTTGGATCGAAGACCCACCATATTCGAAAAATCGATAGGAGGAAGTTTGATGGCAAGGATCTCACAACATGGATATTACAAATGGAGAAATTTTTCGATCTCAATAATGTGCAAAACACACAAAAGGTACATATTGCAACTTTATATTTGGAACCAAATCAGTTTGTATGGTATCAATGGCTTTGCTCTCGTAAAAAAATTATCACTTGGGCAATATTTATAGAAGAATTGACAGCACATTATGAGGATACAAAAAGAAACACTTTTTTTAGCCAATTGATAAGTCTCAAACAAAAGGGTTCAATAATGGAGCACATTGAGGAGTTCCAAAAATTGAACATAAGGGTAAAAATATTCCAGAGGAGCATAGGATTGATGTGTTCATAGGGAATTTAAAGGATAATATCCAACATGATGTCACCTTTGGGAACCTAATTCATTAGAGAAGGCATTCAGGTTAGCCAGAAAAATGGAAAGCAAAATTATGGCAACCAGGAAGCATACCACTCACAACTATAAAGATGGAAGTGTTGTTGCCCATAGTATTCCACAACCTACAAGGTTGACACCACAACAATTGGAAGAAAAAAGAGAAAAAGGGCTTTGTTACAGTTGTGATAGCAAATACACTAAAGGTCATAAGTGTGCTGAGAAGAAATTATTCTACATAGATTGTGAAGAGGAAGAAGAAAAAGAGAAAGAAAGTTCAAATGAAGAGGATATACTCCAGGAGAAAAGCCTAGATAAAGAAGAAATGAATCCAACCATATCTTGTAATGCATTGGCGTGAATTACCACTCCTCAAACCATCAAGATAGAAGGACAAATCAAGAAGAAAAAGGAAATAGTGTTGATTGATTTAGGAAGTACCCACAATTGTATTCATTGTAAGGTAGCAAAAGAATTGAATTTCTTCATATATCCAGAACCAAAGTGTTAAGTGATGGTTACAAATGGAGGAACAATAAATTGCTTCAGAAAGTGCCATAATATCAAGCTATCCATGGGAGAATATGTATTGACTAGCCCAATTCTTTCCATTCCAATGGGAGGTACTGATGTTGTACTAGGAGTCCAATGGCTACAATCCTTGGGTACAATACCTTTTAATTTTCAAAAAATTTTGATGAAATTTTTTGTGGAAGGAAAGGAAGTGGAATTAATGGGTATTATAGGTAAACCAAGAAAGGTAATCAGCTCTAACGGTATGACAAAGCTTCTAAAAAAGGAACAAAGAGGTGTAATTACACAATTATGTTCACTAGATGTTTCCATATTGGAATCATCTATTTCTCCAGATCTCCAAAAAGTCTTGGAAAATCATTCCATGGTATTTGAAATTCCCAAAGGTATCCCACCTATTCGTGATCATGATCATGCTATTCATCTGATTCCAGGAAGTGTTCCTCCAAACATC
>APFE031728093.1:95483-121544 GCA_000404065.3 Pinus taeda | reverse complement strand
ATTGAACGTATGGTTGTAGAAATGCTAGAGGCTGGTATAATTCAACCGAGTCAAAGTTCTTTCTCTGCTCCAGTAGTAATGGTGCACAAGAAGGATGGATCATGGCACATGTGTCCGAATTATAGGGATCTCAACAAGCTCACTATTAAGGATAAGTTTCCCATTCCTATCATTGATGAATTATTGGATGAATTGCATGGATCAATTTACTTCACCAAGTTGGATCTTCGTTCAGGATATCATCAAATCAGAATTAAGACAAAAGACATTCCGAAAATAGCATTTAGAAATCATGAGGGTCATTTTGAATTTTTGGTCATTCCTTTTGGCCTTACCAATGCACCTTCAACATTTCAAGGTTTGATGAATTCAATTTTCAAACCATTCCTTAGAAAATTTGTGTTAATATTTTTTGATGATATACTAATATACAGTAAGTCTTGGAAGGATCATGTTGAATATGTTGATAGGGTGCTACAACTATTGGAGGGGAAACAATTATATGCAGAAGGATCCAAATGTTTCTTTGGAATACAAGAGGTGGAATATCTGGGTCATATTGTATCTCATGAAGGAGTTAAGATAGACCCTAGCAAAATTAAAGCCATTAAGGAATGGAAAATTCCCACATCCATAAAGCATATGCAAGGATTTCTTGGGTTAACAGGGTATTATCGCAAGTTTGTTAAGAATTATGGGAGAATAGTAGAACCTTTAACAACATTATTGAAGAAAGATGCATTTTCATGGACTCCAGAAGAAACAAAGGCATTCGAACATCTTAAAGAGGCAATGTGCCAAGCACCAGTCTTAGCTACTCCGGACTTCACAGAAACCTTTATTATAGAATGTGATGATTTAGGAAATGGAATTGGTGCTATTTTAATGCAAGATGAAAGACCCATTTCTTTTGAAAGTTATCCAATCAAGGGAAAGTTTTTACACAAAGCTATTTATGAGAAGGAAATGTTGGCAATACTCCATGCCCTTAAGAAATGGTAGCCCTACCTAATGGGAAGACACTTCAAGGTAAAAATGGATCATGATAGCCTTAAATACTTTTTAGAACAAAGATTATCCTCTGAATAGCAACAAAAAGGGGTCACAAAGATGTTGGGTTATGACTTTGAAATCATCTACGAAAAAGGGAAGAAAAATGTGGTGGCAGATGCACTCTCGAGAAAGGATGAGGATGTGGAAGCATTGTTTGCCATTTCTATTATCCAACTAGATTGGATAAATGAAGCAAGGGAGGAATGAAAGAATGACGAAGAAGTGTGGGCACTTATTCAAAATTTACAACAAGATTCCAGTATGTCTAATACATTTAGATGGAAAAATGATTCGTTATGGTACGAAGATCGCCTATACCTCTATAATAATTCCCAAATAAAACAAAATATTCTTATGAAATTGCACACTTCTCCCTTAGGAGGGCACTCAGGATTTTTAAAAACTAACCACAGGGTTAAGAAGGAATTTTTTTTGGATGGCCTTAAATCAGATATTCAAAAGTTTGTGGCGGAACGTTTGGTTTGCCAACAAAATAAAGTTGAAACAATTAAGACATCAAGTCTATTACAACCTTTATCCATTCCAGGCCAACGTTGGGAGGAGGTTTCAATGGATTTTATCACAGGTTTACCCAAGTCTGAGGGAAAGAGTGTCATCATGGTGGTAGTTGACAGACTTACCAAGTATGCACACTTTTGTGCATTATCACATCCATTTAAAGCCAGTACAGTTTCTACTGCATTTATGGAAACAATTTAGAAGCTACATGGAAACCCAAAGATTATTGTAAGTGACAGAGATCCCATTTTCACTTAAAATGTTTGGCCAAAATTATTTTATTGTCTTGGTACTCAGTTAGCTCATAGCTCATCTTATCATCCTCAATCTGATGGGCAAACTGAGATAGTAAACAAATGTTTGGAAGGATATCTTCATTGCTTTGTATCTAATAAACAGACACAATGGCTCAAATGGTTGCCTCTGGCTGAATGGTGGTATAACACTTCCTTCCATACAGCAACAAAATGACCCCATTTATGGCACTTTATGGATATCAGCCACCATCCATCACATCATATTTAAGAGAAAATTCTAAGGTTCAAGCAGTGGAACATCGCATTGAACATCGACAACAAGTCCTCCAACTCTTAAAGGATAACCTCGTGTTGGCACAGAATAGAATGAAACAACAGGCAGACCAACATCGCAGTGAAAGAAGTTTTGATGTAGGTGATTGGGTATTCCTACGGCTACAACCATATAAGCAAATGTCCCTCAAGCAAGCTAAGAGGATAATAAATTATCACCAAAGTATTATGGTCTGTACAAGGTGTTGCAAAAGATTGGTACTATGGCCTGCAAATTGGAGCTTCCTGCAACATCTCGAGTGCACCCAGTTTTCCATGTTTCATGTTTAGAGAAGGTTATAGGCGACAAGCTCCCAGTTTAAACAATATTGCCAGAACTTGATGAGGAAGGAAAAATTATATTGGAAACAGAAGCAGTCACAGAAACCAGAACTCGACAGCTACGAAATCAATCAATTTAGGAGTGTCTCATCAAGTGGAAGAACTTATCCACTAAAGATTCCACAGGAGGATGAGAATTTTATACAGAAGCATCCAGAACTACTCCAGCGTTGAGGACAACACTTTTTTGAAGGAGAGGGGCATGTTAGGTCCCTATAATACTTGTGATTCCCCCATTATTGTTGTAGTTGTATCCCTTATTAATATTGTGTGCCCCTATTGTCCCCATATTGTTATTACTGTGCCCCATAGAATCCCTCTATTGTTATTTTTGTGGCTTTATATTATTATTGTTAGGTCGGCTGGGGTATATTGTGACTCCTTAGACTCCTATATATAGAAAGGAGGTTTTGTCATTTGTATCATCCAAGAATTGTTCATTTGTGTAATGTAAAAGAGGTTGCCCCCTCGAAGAGGCTGAATTCCAAGGCGTTGATCTCTCTTTTCTATGTTTTTGTGAGCTGGTTTCATAACAATTCTCTTTGATTATTATTATTAAATAAGAATAAGGGCATATTCTCCTCTATTGAGATGTTCAGACTTCTTCCACCATCCCTACTCTTAAGGAGTGTTGAGCCATCCTCTATATATAAATAGGAAGTGCTATATAAAAGAAAAAGAAAAGAAAAAATATATCTATATGATTACTAAAAATTCTATGATCTGTCAGATGAAGGATAAGGGGTCTCATCAAGAGCCAGCCTACCATGATCATAAGGAAGCGGTGAAGTGGAATTCCCACTATGTCCACCACACCAAGGATATGATCCAAGGGGCACATCCAAAAATAAAAAGTCCTTGGAACAGGAGGTCTCATCACGAGCCGGCCTGCCCACTTTTCACTCCTTCCTGGTGAATGGCATTGTGATTCATTTGGTTACCAAGCCAGCACAATGGCCTCCATCTTGACAGCACAAAGCACTTTCCTAGGCATACATAAAGGATTATGGTTCCAAGGGCAAAAAGAAACTTTGTCAAGGTTATAAACACCTATCAGCAACAGAGCTCTGCTGATGGTATTGGAGTCATATTTTTCACACATCAATAGCAACTATAAACCCTTTTCTTATATCATTATCTTGATTTCAAATGAGATTATGCTTCTAAACCCTTTTCAAACCTCTTACACATGAAATATTGTTTAAAAAATCAATCATAATGGTTAAAGTGAATAATGACCGCATAAGCATTTTTACTTACCTCAATTGTCCTCTTCCCTATTTTTCGCATCATTTCATAGCATTTCCATATCTATTCACGATTTTCATCATAAGCTTTGATTTCAACAATTCGCTACTTTTTGCGATCATATCATGGATACGTACACCTTTCCTTTTTTTATATATTGTACGATTGTCGTCCAGTACGTTGCTCCTCCATTTGCCGGTCGAGGACGACCTATCATATTTCAGGGGGGCATGGGTGACTTCCAAAATACACTGGCATATGTGTCAATTCCCTATTTGGAGGTACTATGACTTCATCAAATCTCGGAAATAGCAAGTTTAATGGTATTGATATTTTCTGATATGCACAGTTTGATGTTCCATTGTCATTTATGTGTATTGCTATGTAGAATTAACAGTGTTTTGAGCTTAAACGAAATAGGAGGATTATTAGTATGCAGCAAACCACAAGTACTAACAGTTTCCGACGCTGCATGAGAAATTTTGGTGAGAGCAAGATGCATTGCCTACCTTACATGATTACAGTAGCCCCATGAAACTGTGGCCATCGAATTTTTGCGGAATTTGCAGGAGGATCATTCCATAGTAAGAGGAAGGCAAATAACAGTGACAGATACAGTAATTGTAGAAGTATCTGAACTACCAGCAGTTGGTCCTGTATGGACACATAAGAAAGTAAGACTTCAAGATGCCATGGCCATCTTTCGGACGAGGGACAAAACCTAACTGTCAAAGGAAAAGGAGTCCAGCCCGCAACTCTGGGAGAACCATGGACATAACTAGCTAGGGTAGTGTAGAGCTACATCACCTGTGATAGGAGAAAGGACCACGCCACCTCAAATTGTTAGCAGTACTAAAACAAAGATGTGTTGTAAATTTACCTACATATTTAAATTTTTTACTGCATGATGCTGCTTGGAGCATATGGAAATCTCGTCATATAGGAACAGTAGTAAGCCACCATTGTTTAATTCAATTAATAGTTAGTTATAGTCTTGCTCAACAACATACTAGTTGGGAAGAATTGGTATTTTCAATAGATGGGGGAATGGCCCTACCTACCCCGAAACAAAAAAGAACCACCAACACAACATCTAGACCTCAAAAACGCAGATAGTCCTCTAGATTAAGAAGAGGCAGCGGAATGTTTGAGAGTCTCCACGGTAGCAGCAGCCAACCCTTAGAATTGCATAGTTCTGGAGATGAGCGACCCTCGCAACTTAAAGAAGGAGAAAACCAGGAAGAGGAAGAAACTGAGCACACCAATGAAGAAGAAAGGGAGGAAGCGAAACTTCCCATAACCTCCAGTGCAAGTACACCATAGAACCCATTGAAGGAGGATGAATTGGCCCAAATTTTGGCCAATATGGGTGATTATATTCAACCCCAGAACCTGCTTAACCTCACTATTGAAGTAGAGCAATCGCAAGAACACTCTGCCCACAGCAAGGACACATCTAAGGAAATGCATGAGGAGGAAGAAGCAGAAGCAGAAGCCTCCCAGGAAGTGGCAGAGCAAACTAGGGTTACCTCCCCTGAGGAACCTAGTCAGGATAACACGAACACTAAAGATGTGTTCCAAATAGAGAATATGGAGGTAAGCCAGGGCAAGGGCACAGTCCCGGAAGAACAAAACCCAGCTGAGCAGCCAAGTCTAGCAAAGGAAACAGTTGTTCCTCCTAAGAAGAAAAAGAAGAAGATGAATAAAATTAGGAAGCTGTGGAAGGAACAGCAAAAGCTGCTAAACTTAGTAAAACAACTCAGACAGAAGATAAGGGTCTTGAAAAGGGGGAAAATCTCTAAAAGAACCCTAAAAACAGGGGATGTAGCCATCCAAACTGAACCCCATAGTACAAGGGCTACGAAGACTCAAACCGAGCCCATGTTCATTAAAGACAGCAAGGAACAACACACAGCTGTCACAAACGCAGTCGCCCAAACAGAAAATGCACAAGTTTGCAAAAATATGTTCAGACCGAGGCACTGTCCTCCAGCTGTACAGCCAACCCGACATTTCATGATAAAGAGACAGAGACTGTAGGGACTAGACATCATAATAAGCAAGCCCAGGTAGTTCTTCAACCCAAGGGTGTGTTGTTGGATAACGACCCTGGTGTAGTAAAAATCCAAGAGGATCTCGCACAGGCTCAACAAACTATAGAAAAGCTCGAAGAAGAGACTATTCCTAAGAAGGAATACCAAGAGCTACAACAAAAATTAAGGGACATCATTGCAGCAGAGGAAGAAGCATTCAATAAATGTCGGAAGGTAGAAGAAAAAGTTGAAGAGGTAAGGATTAGACTAAAAATAGTTAGGAGTCAAATGGATATTCTCTGTTCTCTATATACAGATGTCCTAGCATGTAGGGCCCCTGCCAAAAATTATGCTTTTTTTTTATTAGAAAGATATTTGTAGTTAAAAATTAACGTTGTTAAGGCAGGGAAACCTATAGAATTAAAAATTGTTGATGATTTTATAAATTGTTGTAAACACTATGGAGTAAAAGTTCGATGATTGCTCTGTGAATTTTATTTGCATAATTTAATCTTGGAAGAGGAAATGGAGAAGAATCCCAGTCCTTTTGTGGGTGATGTCCAGTTTCAAGCATTTATTTCATTTGTTGTCAATTAGTTAAAGTGGCTTAAGGCCCATAACACTTTTCAGAGACAACAAAATGGTTTAGACCTTTGGGTTAGGGGTGAACCAAAAAACCCATTACAACTGTAGACTAAGCATAAAAGCTTAATGAAAAAGGAGGGTGTGATCCAGACATTGGGACCCATCCACAAAGAAATTGTCCAGTAAGGGGTAGAATATTTCTTGTCTATCGAAGACCATGCCGTAGCAGCAGCTAAACTCCAATGGAAGACTTCCAATTAGAATATTCAGGACATAGAGCCATTCAATTACAAAAATTTAAAGTTAGTTGTCGACCGCCTGATTACATATAATAACCTCGTCTTGAGGGAGGGACCGTATTGGCTAGGCTGTAGATTTCGAAGCCATATTATCTGGTATCCAGCAATAGGATATAAGGCCATATATTAATTACATGAAGGACAGACAGGATGAATTTTTGAAGTTTTATCTGCAAATCGTGGTTTTAGACAACTTCATGAAAATCCCTCTCCATCCTACTCTCTAACTGATTTGCATGCAAATTACATGGTTTTCATGAGGGCATGAAAAAGGGTAAGCAGGGGGGTGTGTTGAGCCCTGGAAAAGGTATGAATTTGCCATTTATTTCTTTATCTTTATCTTTAATCATAACTTCTTTATATTCTAAGATGGTAATATATCAAAGAATTATAGTAGAATTAAGGAGATTTATGATTGTTACAAATTAATGAATTATTGTCTTTTCTTCTATACATAAAATAGAAGAAATGGAAAGCCACCATTCGGGAGGAAAAGACAAAGCAGAAGTAACTGTTGTCCCTTCACCAGGAAGCCATATCCAGACAAGAAGATCAAGATCGGAGCGCACAATCAAGGAAAAGAAAGGGAAAGTGCACCATCACCACAAGAAGACAAAAATATAATTGGAGATAACAGATAGAGTGAATCTTGAGGGATTGCTACTTGAAAGCTCATCTATATTCTTGTTTTTTCCACCTGGCTATTATAAAAGGATAACGCTTGTAGAAATCATGGGGAATGTATTATCATTTTGTAGAACTTACTATTGTATTGCTACTTTTATCATCAACTCTCGTTAATCAAAACAGAGTACGATTGTTTGTAAACATTTTCCCATGATCAATATGTAAGTTGATTGCTGTTCCATTCCTTCCTACTAAATTAGTCCGGTGGTGCTTCACTAGCGGCTAAGGGCCCAACCCTGGTGGATCCACTTGCTATTTGTACCATTACTTTACAATTCCAGTCGTGAGATGGTTTGATTTACTTTTCATTTCCTTGAATCGCATTGCTTTACAGTTTCCTGTCTTTACAGTTTGCTATTCTAATACTTTATGGAATCATTTTATTGCATAAGTTGTGATTGAATTGCGTTGTTGTTCCCTTTCCATCATAACAAGATTACTATCCTTTCCAAATTATATTGTTATTCATTATAGTTATAAATCCTCGTTGTTCATTGCAGATTGTTGTTCATTTCCATTAAGATAGCTTTGTTGTTCATTTAGATTAAGATAGCTTTGTTGTTCATTTTGACTGAGATAGCTTTGTTGTTCATTTCGATTAAGATATCTTTGTTGTCCATTTCTATTCAAATAGCTTTATTGTTCATTTCTTTCCTGCAAGTATTTGGTTATGCTTTTAAGTGTTTTTGCCGTGAGAATATTTTCCATTTTCTCTAGCAGCATTATTGAGTTAATTTAGTTCTCATTTCCAATCAGTGTGGATTGTAAGATGAACAACTATAAAGGACATTGACTATTATTGTCTAAGTTCTCAGATTGAGGATCTTGTTTATGGTTAATTTCATTTACATCAGTTGACAGAGGAAAGAGTTACTACTATTGCATCCTTGACTGAAGATTGTTGTAGTTTTCTAAGTGAATGATTTAGTTTCAGAGCATTAAATTTCTTGTAATTTCACTTAGATTCATTTCAAGCATCTGTTTACTTTTGTATTTGAAACACTGTAGTACAAAACATTACTCTTGGAATAAATTTCCCGCCTCAAACTGAGTACACTCTTGAAATAAAAAATCATACCTGGATTGATAATTAATGTAGGATAAATAGGAGTTAAAAAGACACCTCTTTATTGCTCAACAGTCGGATTTGATGTAGGATGAGATAAGGAGGAACACCAAGGATGGCTCTTCAGCAAAGACTTATGGTGAAGAGAACTGTGCCTTAGCGATTAAGGAATGGAATGGGAAAGGTAAAATTTCTCGTTCCAAATTAGATTCTTATCATGGAGGTAAGAAGAAGGACTTGGCTAAAGTTAAATTATTTCATTGTCACAAGGTGGGTCACTTTGCTACAAATTGTCCATTGAAGAAATCCAAGGAGAAGTCCTCAAGAGGAGCAATGGGTCAGGCTTTGACCTCCCAATTCAAATTGGACTTTTCCCTCATTACATGCATGGTGTCTCCAATGACAAAGAGTTATTCAGTGAATTAGAGGAGAAAGATATCAAGATGCATATCGAGATGGGTGATGAGGTAAGTATAGTGTTACTGGTGTGGGAATTATTACTTTTCAGAGGGAGCATGTGGCTCCACTCACCTTGAAGAATGTTATGCATGTATCCAGACTGATGAAGGACTTGGTATCCATTGCCATGCTTGAGGATAGAGGCTATGATGTGATATTTTCGAAAGGAAAGGAGTTCCTTCAGCTCATAACCATAGGTCAAGTAAAGAAGATAGGGGTTCGAGTTTACAATATCTATAAGATAGAGGTAGAGGATTGTGTTGCATTGAGTTTAAAAGAGGAAAAGATGTCGGGCCGAGATGTTGGTGAGTTGTGGCATAGGTAATTGGGCCACTTGCATCATGGGGCCTTGAAGATATTGCAACAAATCTATACCAATCTTCCCAAAGGTATGCTTGATAAAGTTGATACATGCAAGGGCTGTAATTTGGGAAAATACACCAAGTATTCCTTTGGAGATAGAGACAGGCGAGCAGAGTCTATTCTAGAGAGAGTCCAATTAGATGCGTGTGGACCATTCTCGATAGTATCCACCGCCAAACATAGGTATTATGTTATATTAGTAGATGACTATTCTCATAAATGTTGGATATTTTTCATGTAGAGAAAGTATTAGACATTCACAAAGTTTTGTGAATTAAAAGCATTGGTTGAGAAAGAGCGAGGAAAGAAGGTGAAATCTCTATGGAGTGATAACGGTGGATAATATGTCTCAAATGAGTTTAAGAACTTCTATGCAGTGGTAGGGATTAAACGAGAGTTGATGACACCCCATAACCCTCAATAGAATGGGGTTGCCAAGAGGAAAAACATGAGCATAGTATGGGTAGAAAGGGTGATGTTGCATGATCAAGGCCTACCACTACACTTGTGGGGTGAAGCATGCAACACAACGGCTTATGTTCAGAACCATAGTCCACATAGGATACTTAAGAGTAAAACACCAGATGAAGCTTATTCCAGTTAGAGGCTAGATGTTGGTCACTTCAAGATGTTTGGGTCATCGGTTTATTTCCATGTGACCAAAGATGCACCGAAGAAGCTTTAGCCAACAAAAAATTTGGGTATATTTTTGCGGTATACTGATATTCCCCAAAACTATCAGGTGTACATGCAAACCATTTGAGTGATGTGGTTCGCAAGGATGTCAATTTTGATGAGGAGAAGGCCATGAGAGTATCCCTTGAGAGGGAGCTTGAGCTACATGCGGAGGAGGAACTTTTAGTTCCTAAGGTTGAGGAGCCTCAGGCTGATGTGGAGTAGCTACATGGAGAGGTTTCGAGAGTGGAGACATCCACTCAGCCAGAGCCTTCCAGTGAGGGAAGAAAGTGCACTAGAGAGGCTGGCCGATTGTTGGATGATGCACGGGAGAATGTGGGAGGACCCTCTTCTCAACGCAGACAGAGGAGGTCACCAGAGAGGTACGCTGGATTAATTAATTCAGGAAATTCGAATTGGAAGTCTTTTAGAAGACATATATATGCTATCCCTAACTTATAGGAGTTCAGAATGAGTTATGAATGAGTTGTAATTAGTTAACTCAATTTATTGATTTAATTCTTTAAATTAGTTCCAATTAGTTTCAAGAACTAATAGTGAGTAAATAGTCACTTGGGACACTAGTGACCTAATTGGTGCTACTCTAATTAACGGAAGATTCCACCATCAAAAACTCATTCATTTTGATTCTAAGTAAGACCTAGTTGAGACTACAGTGCAGGGACTGTGTACTATTTTTTTTAGATGTTTTTGAGTTGCACTGATAGTGCATGCATTCAGGAACCGATCCTTGAGGGATTGTGCTATTTTTAGAGGCTTTATTTCCCTTTAAATACAAGCTATCCTTCATAGGAATTACACATTTGAATAAAGACTTGGAGAGGTTGTGAATTGGCTAAGCTTTGGCCTTGAGCTTGCTTAGAGTTGGAGATTGAATTTGCTAAGTGTTGGGATTGTTCTAGAGAGAACAAGCATTGTAATTTCATCTTGATTTTCTAGATTAATGTTGGGTGTGGGATCCCCCCAAGGAATGTTTTAGGGCTTAAATACCAAATTTTGACTAAGTCAGATGTAAAGACTCCGCGATTTATGGGAATGGAGTGCGAAGATGGTAAATGAGTTAGAGGGTTGGCTGCCTTCATTTTTGTAATGTAATGTCAGTTTGAGAGATCCACCCATGGTCTGCAGACCATGGGATTATATAAATAGAGTGAGGCTCTAAGTATAAAGAGACATCTAAGGAATCGAAGATAGAAGATACAAGGAGGGAGCATTGAGTCTAAGTGTAGAGTCATGTCTTTGAGTCATAGAGTAGTAGAAGGCTCTACAACTGAGTGCGCAGAGGCCTAGTAGTTCGCAACTAAGTGCGCAGACCCCTGCAATTGAGTGCGCAGAGCAAGTTGAGTTTGTAACCATTGGAAGCATTAATAAAGAGAAGTTTTACCATATTTCTATGTATCTTTTCATGTTTTATGCATTTAAGTATATTGGGTATGAATTGCAAGTTTTCTGTTTATTTACTGTGCGAACTTATATGAATGTGTTGAATAATTGAATATAATATAAGGTATCTCGTTATGTGAAGATAACTAAATGTTATAAGAAGATACGTAAGATCCATGGGGTGACTTGGGGAAATAGTGCAGATCGTTGCTCTAGCATTGTGAAAGCTCCTTAGCCAATGGTTAGCTCTGTGCGAAGGTGAATATAACAGGGCGTGAAGGCATCGTAGGTCAGGGAAGTGCATGAAGTAACCTGCACAAAGGTATTCACAGTTGGACTAAATCGACCCCTCATACATCTCAAGGGTGTGGAAACCTAGTTCCTATATCCCCCCATACTACTTCGGGTGAGACCTCAATCGGCGCTCTGCGAACTGTTTCCGAAATGACCAATAGTACAAGGATTTGTTTGGCTAATTAACTCCAAACCTGGGTCAGGCCCCAACAAGCCAACAAATGGTTCCATTGTCGGGACTAGAATCTGCATAGAGATGTCTAATGTCGTATTATTGGAATCCAACTAAGAAATAAATTGAAGGTTGGTTGGATAGGATAATTCACGAGTTCGCAGCACAGGAGAACAGGAATCCATGACTATCAAAAGAAGAGTGGTTAGACTGCTACCTGTACACATAGATCCAAGAAATTTTCTTTGCATCTTTCCCTATTGATCTGTACGAGTGGATCATGAAGCTAACAGATAGCCAAGGAAGGTGCAAGCTTGACAATCCTATTGTCTGGACCCCATAGTTGGTGTTCATATTGGAAGCAATGGAGGATAAGATCACGCGCGCTATTGAAAATTGGATCGATTAGATTATAGGAGGATTCATTACTGAGTTCGCGATAGATACTTCAGTCAGTTATAGCGAGGTAGAGCGACGCTTTCTCAAAGGACCACGAGGTAGGTACGTTAAGTCTATGAACACTTGGATTAAAATGCTACTATGTGAAAAGCTGATTATGTGAAGATGTTGATGTTCGGGGCTACGCGAAGTGGGAGAATTTATAGAAATGGTGGTAGTGCAGAACTAGAAACTAGCCCCTTGATTTCACCTCCGAGAGGGGACGAGGAAGAACTCATGAAGGTCTCCCCAAGAAGTGTGATCAATTTGATAAGGCATTAGATCTCACGCATACCACCCCTAGCCACACCACCACCAGCTTCACAGCCTTCACTCACATCTTTGCTCATACCACCTCTGCCACTGCCAAGAGTCAATATGGCAAGCGCGATAAAGATACCAGTGTTCAAGGGAGTAGGAAATGAAGATCGAAACCAGTTTTGGTTCATGATAAAAGCTGTATGGGAAGCGCAGGGAGCTACAAATGATAATATAAAGAAGGTGACACTAGTTAGCGCTCTGCAGGATCACACACTGACTTGGTATATTAAGAATTCTAATGACAATCCGAATGCAGGGATCACGGATATCCAAATTACGCTGAACAAAGAATTTAGCAGGCCAAAGTCAAAGGCACAGTCAATCATTGGGTTCAAGGAGATCACAATGCTACCAAGCAAGACTCCTTGGGAGTTGTATTAGAGACTAAAGTGCACAATTCACGAAGTTAATATGACTTTGATGGACGGACAACACCGCGAATGGTTTGTAGCATCAATAACGCTGCATTTAAGGAAAGCGCTGTCACAACAGGGGTTAACAACTTAGGCAGAGGCCTTGGAGATCGCAATGAGGCTGCATGAGACCCCGATATAGGATCCTAACCTGGGAGTTCAGCAGATACACGTGCAGTTGAAAAATTTATGCCTTTAGATGCAAAGTCTGAGACAGAACAGGACAGCTCGCCTGGAAGTGCGTCAAGAGGTATGGTGTGTTAAATGTAAGGGTCAGGGTCATGACAAGGACCACTGCTTAGTATTCACGAATTACCTCTTAAGAGGAGGACCGATTTCCTTACGACCAGAAGCACAAGCAGGACCTAGCATGGCACCACTTTGTCATGCGTGATTTGTCAAATAGGAGGAAAGAATGCTACAAACAACTACCATTTATTGCATAAATACACACATAATTCATAACAGTTGTTCTGTAATTTCTACAGGTCAATGGGACATGATGAGTGCACCTATAGAAGCTATGAGTTGATGATGGATAGGACTCCCACCTACGGAGTTCAGGTCGAAACGCGGCCCCTTAACCATAACGTAGGAGTGGCGCGAACCCGATTTTAGGGGCGTGGACGAGGCTGAAATGGAGGAGGACCTAGAAGAGGTCGCGGATGGCTGATATGTTACAATTGCAGGGGCAAAGAAATTATTCTCATGAATGTATGAATCCAACACGTCCATCATGTCTGTATTGTACCTTGTTTGATCATGAGATGGAGGATTGTCCCACACTGATAGCGAGGTTGGATGACAAGGGAGCGCTCCAACCTCCCTTGACTCTGAACCTAGAGATGATGAGGTTTGAGCCACATGAGGAAGACCCTAACATGAACATTGTGCTCCAAAGTGGAATTATGATAGGAGATGATAAAGGCAAGCAGCCTGAAGATAATACTTGGGTTCGCAAGGTCCAATGAAAGAACCAAAGTTTGATTTAGAGTGCACTAAGGAAATGGAAGCTAGGAAGAGCTTCGCTGATGTCTCCACTTTAGGAAGCAAAGACAGACCGGAGCCAGAAATGGACCCATCGATGCTCATGACATTCCTCAAAACATGCATGAAGCTACTGCGCAACAGTAAGGCTGTAAAGGGATTGCAAGAACTCATAAATAGATGCACTGGGACCGCACCAGGAGAACTGCACATAGTTCGGAAGATTGGAAAGCATGCAATGCGGACGGGAATAGAAATGAGGTTGACCACGTAGACTGGAGAATATGAGATGGACCAAGTAATTCTAGGCCTAGGCTTGGATCAAACGTTTTGCCGAAGTAGACATGGGAGTGCATGGGAAGGTCTATGCTGCAATGGTCTTCTCTCCCACTGTGAATGGCGAATTAGCAAAAGATCATACCTATGGGGAGATTGCAGGGAATCATTATGGATATTGAAAGGGAAAGTGTTCTAGGAGACTTTGAAGTGATAGAGATTGTTGACGATAGCAATCCCTACCCTGCGCTATTAGGAATAGATTGGGCCACTGACATGAACGGGGTGATAAATCTGAATAAACACAAGATGATTTTTGAGAAAAAGTCTTTGTGCGTAGTCGTACCTTTGGAACCTACTTAGGGATCAAGCTGCACTGAGTTAGTGCGCGACTATGAAAGCGACGACAACTTACACTGCATCTACAAGATAACCACGCGAGAGCAAGACTGGGTGAATCCCACCACGAATGGACAAGTCTCATGGGAGCGCGAAAGCTCCTGTACATCAGATTCTACTGAGGAAATAGAACGATGGTAGAACTGGTTGCATGAGGTGACCACATTGAATTGTAATATGATGAAAAGATCATTGCATTTTGTATCAACAAAAGTGAGGGATCTGCCTACTTATGATGGGTTAAGTGAGGTAGGTGCTTTCCTGAATAGATTTGAAAGAGAGGTGCCGGAACAACAACATTTCGAGGCTTTGAAATGGGTACTACGCACTATGCCCACGAGGTGGTGAGGTATGCACCAAGGAATCTTTGAGGACCGGCACGAATGTAGGAGAATGATGTGCATGCATTTTGGGAGGCCTCAGATGTGACTAACAAACAAGAATGATGGATGGAATGATCCGCACATGCATCTCTCTAGGTGGGTAGAGACATATGGTAAACAACCTGCGCAGATACACATGGACTTCACAATCAAGAACATGGTCAATAAGCAGGTGTTGGCGAGGCAATTGCGTTAACGGTCCCTCGAGTGGGGACGATGAAGTGTGGAAAGAATGAGTGTGTAGAAGTTTACCCATGCATAAGCCTTTAACGAAGTATGTGAAGCACTGAACAAAGTATATAATGCATAGCGAAGTGATTGGGACATGCGCGTACTGGCAGTTATATGGGCTTATAGGACAACATGTAAGAAACTAACGGGGTAGACGTCTTCTAAGTTGGCCTATGGAGCAACCACTGTAGTCCCAATAGAGTATAATATGCCTATTATGCACATAGCAGTGCTAGTAGATATGACAGTTTGTGGAGCCTTGGAAGAAGGGATAGTGCATCTGAATGAAGAAAAACACTTGGGACCTAAGGAAGAAATCCGACAGGATGATCTTAGGCTCCAAGAACTCATGAAATAAAGAGTGTGGTTAAGGCAGAAAAGCGCTCTCGTAGAAGCATAAGTCAAGAAGCTTGAGGAAGAAATAAAGAAGGATTTTCTCGATAAGAAAATCGGGGTGATAAAACAGGGTGTGCACGAATACAGTGACAAATTTGGGGACTACTGCAGAGAGTTGATCAACTTGATGCCTAGGATTGGACCGTATATTACTAAAGGGATCACCCATGGTGGCACAATGCAGATGGTAAAGTGCGTGACGTAGACAGTGAAAATAAAAGGCATATCTTTTCTAAGAAAAGTGATGGATGACCAGTTGAAACCCTATACAGTTGGTGCAGACACCTAACTAGCCGTGGGAAGTATAATATTAGCGCTCCAGGTTGTTGAAAGGAGGTGCGGGACTATAAACTACTCTGCCCTGAGAGCTACACGATGTTGGGGCTGTGCATAGGAGCAAAGTGTCACAAGGTTCGCGACTGTGCAAGGGGGGCTACACTATCGCGCAGGTTGACTAGAAAGTGACCATTGTAGTCATTATTCATGATGTGATTCTTGGCTTGAGACCAAATGGAGTGGGAAATAGGCATTTAAAATGATCTTTATGGGAAAGATTTGGGAAAAACTTCTGCCAAGGGAGCATTAATGGACTGGACTTGGGGAGAATGGTCAAATTGAAATTCAAAACGCGCTATAAATTGTAAAGGGTTGCCCAGCAAACAACACTTGGTCATTTGTGAATTGAGATGTCATGTGCCCCACATATTCTGAGCTGAGACATGCTTGTCATGTGGAGAGCATTGTTTGAGCACCTGATTGAACGGTTGAGAGAGTTTTGGGCAAACAAAATGGCAGCGTCTAAAGAAGCCAGGGAAATCGCAGAAATGACTGGCAAAAAAGCCTCACAGCCCATGACCATAGGAGATGGCCCTGAGAGTGTCGGATTGTTGCAGAAATCCCTAAATCACTGCACACGCTGAGACCGAAGAAGGATAAGCAGCCCATGATTCCTGTGTGCATGTCCCCTTGAAACCCACTGAGAACCAAATTGACCATGGAGGAGAAAGGGAAAGCAATTAATTTGGAATCCGATAAGGAGGAGGAAGATCTTGAGGACATCCTAATCAAAGAGAATAAGGATGAAGACATGGAGGAAGAAACCGAGGTTGCGCACCCTCCAAAAAGTTTTCCCACATATGTCCCTTCGTGGAAAGGCAAGGAAAAGGTGCCCAAGGACCTCAATGAGAGAAAGATCTCTCTGCAGACTCTGCTCCTCCCAGACGATATTAGTTTCGAAGGCACGCAGCTGGGACAGGTGCTGAGTCTGAAGTTCGAATATTGGGATCTCACCTACCATGAGAAATTCCCTCACTTGGTGACCACGCAGCTCATGAAGCCAAAGAAGAACACCGCAGTAGGAATCGTAGAGTTGGAGTTGCGCAAGTGGTTACGCGAAGTCGAAAAAATAGGGTTGTTGAACCTGCTTTGGGTTCCGCATTACCATCGCGCCCCAATGACTATCTTTGTCATCAGGCAGCTGCTCTTTTTGGTGCATGGTGGGTGTTTGCAGCTGGAGGAGCCCATCCCCATCACAGACCACCTAGTCCATCAAATTACCCGACTCTCATGTAAAGGAGAAGACCCCACAAACATTTCAGAGGGTAAAAGCAGTGATTTGGCCATCACAGAGGCCATGAAAAAGAAATACAAGCAAGAGAAGAAAAAGAGCGGCTATGCAATCTCTAGTATCAACAACAAGGCAGTCAGAGTTGTGACCCAGATACTGGTAGGTAAGCTCATGCAGAAGTGCCATGCGAATGAGGTGCCCGCACCTGTGGTTGCACTTGCTGAACAATGCGTGGAAGGGATCCAGTTTAACTAGTCTGAATTCTTGTGCAAAGAGTTCCTGTAGAATTGTCGTGAGGCGTAGGAACAAGGGAAAACATTCCACTATGCATGGCTTCTATTGTCCATAGTGCTGGTGGCTAGGGAATTGCCTAAGGACAGCTAGTTCCCCACAATTGCAAGAAATATTTTGGAAGCCATGAAGTACGCTTCACTATGGGCTACTAAATATGCGCACTGTATTCACGATAGTAAAATATTCTGGGTGTTCATGGAGATGAACATCATAATCAGGATTAGCCGCAAGCCGCAGTTATCACCCACTATCTACAACAGCCTAAAAAGTTTTGCAGAGTTTAAAGTGGACTTTCATCACATCTACCTCAGGGCATGTAAGGACCCTGCAAATAAGTGGATCGAGCTACCATATATGGCCACAAATGATGTGATCTTGGACGTACTAGAGACGTGGCCACCAGAATGGCGTGCCTCAGACATCTCCACGGTGGAAAAGTCGGTTGCGCAGAAAAGGAAGGAGGCAAAACTGCGGATGGCACAGTTGGCGGAAAAGAGAAGGAAAGAAGCAGCAACAACAGCAAAGGTATAGGAAGCATGGGACGCTATGCAAACAAAAGAAAAAATGGAACACGTTCACAAAATGTCACCTTCGCTTGAGCAGGAGCAAGATATGGAAACATAGGTAGAGGAAGGTGGCGTGGACCCACAGAAAACATCAACACTATTGAAGTGCTAACGCCCGAGAGAGCAGATGGGGTCGCAGAAGAAGGTAAGGCCTCAAAGATGTCTATTGACCCAATCACCCTTATCGAGGGGGATCTACATGATATAAGCGAGACGGTGCGTGACATCACCATCGAGGCCCTCCAGAACTTTACGGAGGATAATTAGATTGTGTTGGGGGCCCTCCGAGCAAAGATTCAAGAGTTGTAGGTACGCACTCCTCAGGCTAGTACTCTCTCGACTAGCCTCATAGTAGGAATAGCTGTAGCCGAGGAAATGTTGCGTGCTCGTATGACCAACACAATAGTGTTGCTAGAAGGGGCACTGGTTACAACAAATGAGGCCGACAGGCCTACGATTAGTACATTAAAGGGAATAGGGATCAACATAGATTCCCTCCCTCAGGAGACGCTCTATGTAATGTACTAATGCAGAATGGGATTACTGCAAAACTGCGGGCCAGGGAGAGTCACACACTGGAGGTGTTGAGTGAACAAAGGATCAACATGGAGCAGTGAGCTTGCAGTGTGATGAGGTTGTGTCTCAGAATAGGCAAATAGTACATGTAATTGAAGAAGCCTCCCAGATGGTCCCTGAGTTGGCCATCCCAGCAGAAGCAGCAACAGAGGTGTGCATCCAAAGATTAACAGTAAGGGTGCACGAGGCATGAAAAGAAATGGCCAAGGTTCAGCTGGAGTTGAACCTTCAGATAGTAGAGCTGTGGTTGAAGGCACGACCTTCAACTCCTCCAGAGGTAAGGGAACAGAGCGCCAATTCCATTACATTGGGGATGGAGGAGATCAATAGTGCAGTGAGGGTTTTGGGCATGGAATCCCCCAAGGCATGTTTTTTGGCTCAAAGCCCAAGTTTTGACCCGATATTGTTGTAAAGACTCCATGAATTGCGGGCGCAGAGCACGAAATGTATGATAGAGTCACAGGGTTGTCCCCCCTAGTTTGGTAATGTAATGTTGTCCTACCCATGGTCTGCAGACCATGGGATTGTATAAATAGATCGAGGCTCTAAGTGTAAAAAAAGGAACGAAAGAAGGAGATAAAAGTAGAAGCGAGAAGAGCAAGAGTCTATGTGTCTAAGGTTGTAGGGTAGGAGAAGGCTCTGTAGCTAAGTGCACAGAGGCCCAGTAGTCTGCAACTGAGTGTGTGGACCCCTGCAGCTGAGTGCGCAGGGCAGAGTCGAATCTGTAACCAAGGAAGAGAATAATAAAGAGAGGTTTTATCTAATTTTTTTGTATCTATTCTGTTAGGTTCCTATACTAATAGGAGTCATAATTTTGAATGGCTAAGGTTAAGCCTTGTAATATGTACATACCTTTGATTTTGCAAATGTTTTCAATTTTCAAAAGATTAAAAAATGTAAAGAGGATATATTCTAAAAGAATAATCAAAGGACAAAAAGAATAAAAAGGTCAAAACAGATTAAAAGATATGAAACCCAAAGAAAAGAAAGAATACCATGAAGGTGAGCAAGCCAAAATGCCACTCCTATTTTAATTTTATCCATAATAAAAGATTGTGTGTAGCTTGGGATCCTTGCCACAATCCATGATAGACAAAATGTTTAAACTCAACTATTTCATGTTTTCAATTTCATGTCTATAGATAGAGAATAAAAATCTGGCCAAATAGTGTAACCTTGGCAGATAATTAGATAGGTAGAATAAATAAAAGGAGCTCAACTGTTTAATCTCAGCACTTGGATGTAATAAGGTCAAATTTAGTTAGTTTACTATTGTAAAGAAAAATAAAAATATTTGATAAGGGTTTTCTAGCTCAAATGCACCCTAAAAAAGTGAAGTAAAAATGGTAGGATGAGTAGATGGGTAAGTAGAAGAAAGATTGCAGAAGTATGATGATTTATTAGACAAAAGCACATTTATCATCATTCTCATAATAAAAGTTCCAGATATGAATGAACAATCAAGCATGCAAATGGATTTCAAAGCCAATTAATTAACTTCCTCCATTCATTTCACCTTTTACTTTGACTAATTTCCCATAATAAAGTTCAAAGTGCTCAAAAACCTTTAAGTCAAAGAGGCTCAGAGCATTTCTCTGACTTTTGGAGGGACCAGACCCTTGGCTCAATGACTTATGGATGTTAAGTACTAAATTCTCTTCATAAAAGTTCATCCCCCCTTCAGTTCATTCATTTTCATAAATAATGTTCCTTTCCTAAGGATAAAACACTTTTGCCTAGGAAAAGCATTCTCCCCCCCCCCCCCCACATAAAGCATTTTCATATCAAAAACCCACCAAAACACATTTCCCTAAGTATTAATGTTAATATGTGAAAAGCATTTAAAATCGTGAAAAATCATTTTCTTAGTGTGTTGTGTCCCTTTTCCACCCATTCATATTAGTTACTAATTTTATATATTAATTATCGAAAACCCACTATCCCGTATATATTTAACTCGTCTATATAAAATAACCCCACCCATTATTTTAGTTATAAACTATAGTACTACCCATTATCCCTCAAAAAATATTAAAATCCCGCTCTGAGTCATTAATCCCGCCTTAATCCATCATTAATCCCAGATACCGCCGCACTTAAGTGCCCGTCGGGCCCCCCACTAGCCTTCGTGCAGCTTCCCTACCCGATCACCATGTGATCGTCTCCCTCCACATCCGATGACCCTTATCCATATCGGGCCAACCCATCTTCCGAACGATACCCACCCAAAAAAGTGATTTTCCACCCAGCCCCCGATGCTACGTGCCATTCAATAAGTGGAATCGGGTGGCCTCTCCCCAATACCACTGAGTTCCCAAAAATGGTGTGAGAGAAACCATTTACTGCCCGCTCGCTACATGACAAAACAACCATTGTTCACCTTGTACCCACCAAAACTGATTTTTCATGCATAAAATCCAAAAAGGCCCAATACATTTGTTTTCACTAAATTTTCAACTATAAACCTTTGAAACGCATGCACTTACCTGCGAATGTCAAAGTCATCAACCCACATCCAATTGCACTCCAAAGATGCTACAGAGCACCCTGTTAGCTTTCTAGCCTACACAGAGCCCGTTCGACCATTTGTTGTTGCTAGCCGCTCCATTCAGAGCCAGTTTACCTCAATTCCAGGTATTTAAGCCACAATTGAAGCAAACCAGTTATTGAGTTTTTTTTAGTTAAGCTGAAAAATTAATCAAAGAAGCTCAAGAAATCAAACCTACTCCATGTTGAACACCATTTCCCTAAAAATACAAATTACTCCCCATACTCAAATCCACAAGAACTGAGAATGGCTACCCCAATTGCCATGGATGTAAGACCTGTCACCACTCCTCATCTAGACCTGGACTACCTCACCATGGCTGATAAAGATTTCTAGATAAAGGACACCTATGTCCAAGAATCCCCACTCAAAGTATACTATCGAAGTAGGGATATATACTTGAACCATGCTGATGAAATTGGTCTTTGGGAGTCCAATTTTCCCAAGTACCAGCTCCTAGAAGTCCACATTTTCCCATAAATTGTCCACTACTGCCATGTCAAGTATATCCCCAGTCAAAGAGCAGTCATGTCCCCTAACCAGGCTATACTTTTCACCATCACTGCTAAGTCTATAAATGAAATGATACAACTCCAACCGCGGAAAAAAATGATTCCTCTTTCAATTGGAAGCTTATTAGACCAGTTCCCCAAGCTTACCACTGCAAAATTGGCTGAGATGTTCCAAACCTTCATCAGAGAGGAAAGACATATCCCAAAGGATCCTCCTCCATATGTAACTACCATTTTTTCCCCATTGGGTCAGGACATTGTAGCCATGATATCTAGTGTCCTAGGTTATAACACCGGTGAATATATTGATGAAATTATCCTAGCCTTCATGTCCATCTATAATCCAGGGCAGCCTCCTACTGTTATCTATGACTATGCCCAGTTTATAGATGATAGGATGCATGACCAGTTTCTTAGAATGAACAATGAGAGAGTCTTCAAATATTCCTCTATTTTGTACCATATTTTCCTATATTATCGGTCAGATAAGTTCCCATTCACTCTTCAGAAGCTTGACACAAAGGTTCAACCCAGATCAGTCATTTTTTGGACCCCATTGGTCCACAAATATTACTCCCCATATTCATATGCTGACTTTATTAACCTATTTGTGCATATAATTGTGACAATGTTGATAGGAAGCCCTCCTCCAAGAATCAGTTCAAACATAAAAAGGATCCTACAATTGTCAAAACAGTCCAAGGTAGGTGATTGCTACTTATACCAAAACCATACTGAGATCAGAATCTATGGTTTCATGCTAGCTCCATACAAGCTCCCAAAATACCTCCCAATGAGGTTATTTTCTTTAGAGTACTATAGGTAGATTATTTGTGTAGATGAAACTAACTTTGTCAATGCCAAGAAGAAGGCCAACTTCAAAATAAAACACCAACTAGGCCCCTTCATATGTAACTCTAGGGAAGCAGGCCGAGAAGCAGTTTGATATTGCAGAGCATGAAATTCCAAATAAGTTTTGTTTGGAGGTATGACCCTTTGGAATTCATTACCAAGAAGATACAAAAGGTCAAGTTAGGAACTTTTATTCATCATCCCATACTTGAAATTGAAACCTATGCAAACCAATCAGAATGGGTGGAAGGAACCTTAATTGATCAGGACAGCACCAGAATAGACATAGAGAATGCACTCATTGATCTCGAAAACAACTTGATGAGGGTTCCTTCTTGCAGGTTCCAGAGAATCAGAGGTGCCAGGGAAATCAAAGGTGCCAGGTCGATTAGACATACCAGAGAAATCAGATAGACCAAAGATAACCATGAGTACCCCTCTAGTTGTACAAACTCCTCTAAATGAGGAGAAAATCCTAAAGAGAAATAAGGAAGAGGCCACCACTTCAGCAAGGGAAACTTCACAAGCTTATGTAGAAACAAGCCAAGCCAAAAGATAGAGAGTGAATCCTATCTCTGAACGAGAATACACAGAGGAGACAGCAGAGGTCACTAGTACAAAAGGAAATAGGAGCATGCCTTCCACCCCATCTGGAGGCATGCCAGAGCCTTACACATCACAAACTTAGATGTTGGAAAGGCAGCAAAGTATTGAGGTATCTTCCTTCAGAATAGCCTGCAAATAAGGACCAATACATTAAGGAAAGATACAAAGAAATCAAGGCTAGAAATGAGAGGCTTAAGGCCCAAACATGTGCCCAATATCTAAATATGACCCCCACTAATCAAACAAGGCCAATGTCATCCTTTGATATCAAAGAGGGGAAAATGTAGATGACTTTCATCAAGCCAACCACTTAGCAGCCAAGAGCAGCATCAGATTTCAAAATGGTGGATTTTGAAGTAATGGCAAGGGATATTCATCCCATTGACCAAATTGAACTACACAAGCAAACAGGGGAGATGATATACTCCACATTAACAGGGAAGGCCATTGCTGCCCACCAATTACAAAACTCCCTGAACAATATATCAACAAAATTTTAGTTGGAGAAGGCCTCCTCACAGGCCAAGGATACAAGGATCGAGTCCTTAGAGGACTTAGTGATTAAATTGGGACACGATACCATGGATATAAAAGCTACAAAACAACTGATTAAGAAGAAAAATGATAATATTGTTGCACTTAAGAGGAAATTGAAAATATCCCAGCTGCATCATCCTCAAACTCTAGAAGTCTTAGAGAATCAAACCAGACATGAGGAATTGATGGACTTGGTCTTGAAGCTAAATGATCAACTTAAGGAGACAGAGAAGGAGTTGGACACTTTAATTCAGTCGAAGCAAAGTGACCTAGACACAAATTCTAGAGTTTTCATCCCCATAGTATCTACAACAGTTCCTTCCACCCTGGCAACATCACTGGCACCCACTGCTCCACATGCCATAGCATTGCTAGCAATAGCAAAATCTACAACAACAACAGGTACACCAGTAGATAAATCAGTAGAACTAGTCAAAGCCATGGAAGATATGTCTATCCAGGCTACAAAGATGAAGAGATTAAAGGAAAAGGTGGCAAGGCTGGAAACTGATTGCAAACTTTCCCAACTCTAGCAGAAAGAAGAAACACAGAAGGCACTGAGAATGGATGAGAGAATCAAAATCCTAGAGAAGGATTTAACACTACAGGAACCACTGGGACAAACTAAAGAAATGTTGTGGATCAATATCATTGACTCTGTCAATGATATTTGGCCATCAATCCAGGTAATCTTTGAACAAACAGAATTAGTAAAGATAGCTACAGAAGCTATCCAAAAAGTAAAGGAAGAACTGGGGGATAAACCAGAGGATGCCAATCGACTCATCTACTTCCTCAAAAGCAAAAATAAATATGAGCTTCATGAGCTAAACATTGAAGATAGGACTGAGACCATTTTGGAGATAAGGAAGGTCCTTTCCAAGAGGAACCTTATGATCAATTCAGAAGAAAATTTCCAAAATATGCAAGTAGCCATTGATAGGTTCATGGCGAAATTCCAGATTTTGAGAGGGAAAGGTCTGCCCAGTCCTATGGCTATCAACGACCAACTCAGGACACAGTTGGACTATAGTGATAGACTCAGGAAGTTGACTGAGGAACAAGACATCTCTTCAGCTATTAAATCTTTTCCAACAAGCAAAGTGTTATATGATACATTTGAAAATTTGTTTTTCCTGAAGCATGAGGTCAAACCTTTGTTCCTCACCAAACCAAATTTTGCTAAATACATAGAGGCAGATGAAATCTATAGAAGGATGATGAAGATAAAATTACCAAAAGAAAAATGGGTGGAGAATGTAACTGATTTACTATGATAAATTTACAGCAGATAGTTACTGCCCAATAAAAATGAAGGCAGCCAAGTGAAAAAGGTAAAAGCAAAACAACAGGGTCAAAGAGTATCAGTTGAAAGATGAAAGTAAAGAAGATTCGAGCATAGAAATGCTACAAATATCAGTGAGCTTAAAGGGCTCCAACTCAACTGAAATAGCCAACAACGCCACAATAAAAGGGACAACATGAAGTAGTTCAATATCTGCCTTTATCTTCATGCAAGAAGATATTTTTATTCCCTAGATTAAGTCTCAAGTTGTTTTGAGATATTTTGTAAATATTTTTGTATAAATACTTCACATTTCAAAGTATGTAGGGTGGATTCCAAGACATTTCTATAGACTTTTTCTCTCAAATCAAAGTTCTATTGTATCAATGATTGGATTGGCTTGCTGGATCAAGGAATAAAGATCGGATATTTTACAAGATTCTTGTGTAAAGAGAAATAAAAATAAGTATTCTCCCATGTTCAATGTTGTTTTTCCTTATTTCTTTTCCATAATATTTTGTGTAAATTTCTAAAATATAAATGTATAGCCAGGAATGATATTTCAGAATTTGCTGAAATGCACTCTATCTTGACTGTTATACATTCTTAATGTTTTCGCCTAAACTATCTTAGCTAGTGTAGGTTTTAACCCCATACAGAAATTACTTGCATACGAATTCTAAATCACAGGAAAAATAAAAATGCGAGAGCATAACACATAAAACACATATACACAGAGATTTCCCACTCGATCCCAAAACTGGGACTACCGGCTTGATTTTTCATTATTTCCCTTTCAATGTTACAATACATATTTATACATGTCGAAGCATCCAATACCATGGACCGAAAACCATCGCGTCCAAAACCATGAACCGAAAACTATAGGTAGGTTTGCCCAACCTAATATAGGGTCCAAAAAAAAATTTCTCGGGGTGCTGCCCCAGACCCCGAAGAGGGCGGCTACCCACCCCCCTCAAACCCCGCGGACAGGGGGGACTGTCGCCCCCCCTGTAACCCCCCGGTTCACTACGTAGGTTAGTCGTGGAAAGAATATAACACAACCCAACAATCTCCCACTTTTTGTTTTCTTTCCACAGGGGGCC